>RAOY01000012.1:341060-557810 GCA_009806085.1 Neurospora cerealis
GGGGGGGGGGGGGGGGGGGGGGGGGGGGGGGGGGGGGGGGGGGGGGGGGGGGGGGGGGGGGACGTTAGAGGAAGGTGAGGCGGAAAGACATACCGACGACCAATTATGAGGATTCTCAGGATCATCGGGAGCAAAAGCGACGACGAGTGTCGTGGGTTCGCCGGCAGGTTGTTCGTCGGCCCCTGAGTCGAGAGCTGTTTGGCTGCTGTTGGCAGAGACTGGTGTTATTGTTTCCAAGGGGGTCTTCTTCTCGAGTGGTGATGATGTTGATGTTGTTGGGCTGGGATCGCTCATAACGATCTCGTCTGTGATGTCCTTCTCCATGGAGTTGATGTTGGGTAGCTAACGGGTTCGAAAGGACCCGTAGCTTTGAGAGTTGAAGGGGTGTCGAGGGCCCGTGTGGCTGAGAGAAGATTCGAAGAGATATTGAAAGGTCTCAGCTCCGAGGGGTATCGTCAAGTCGTCAAACTTCAAAAGAGAAAAGTCATGAACGTCACAGGCATCAAACACGGAGTCACACCACACAGAAAGAAAAGGTCACACCCGTGAAGAAAACCAAAGAAGGGAAAAAGGAGACGAAACACCCGACGGAAGCCTGAAGAACAAGCTCTCAAGAGAAGTTTGTGGTGTACGACATGGCGCTACCATCCGCCTTTTATACAAACCGTGACGTCGACGACTTACACGATCCGACCACCCCCACAAAACCAAAAAGGAGAACGCATGAACGCAAGTCTGCAGACCTCAAGCAAGGGCTCGCTACCACTCACCGCAAGGGGGCGTGGCGGGAGTCATCGAATCCAGGCAAGGTTCAATAACCAGATTTTCAGGCACCGCTACTAGTGTACACAAAGGTTGTGTGTCACAAGGAACCCAAGGAGGCTAGTGCAAGGTACCTCAACCGAGACCATCCGGAGTCTAGACGGGAGAGGCGAGGCGAGGAAGAGCACCAACTGTGGGCGGGACTGCAAGGGAAGATTTCATGCAAAAGAAATTTTGGGTATTTTGGAAAAAAAAAAAAAAAAAAAAAATTTGCGGTTGGGCACAAATGCCCATCGTGTTGGTCCCTTTCTTGCCCTGTTTCCAGTGAAAAGCCAAGGATGGGGAAATTTTGTCCCATGACTCCAGGAGCAACTAGCACCCTCTAGACCGTACCCTAGACGGTTACGAGCGGCCCGAACCCATGTCCTACTTGTAGGCTAGACATGGACCTGGTCTCCGTCAATGATTCTCCGGCGGGAACATGAATGAAGTTTCATCCTTCATTTTGATGGTCAACTGACCAAGTCAGAAGGGTGTTACAGAAGAGCACAAACATAAGGTACTAACGAAGTCATGGGCTCTCACTGGGAGTCCGAGCAGACAGGATTACCACGACAACAAAGTTTACCGCTTCGCTTGAAGAAAGATAGGAAAGAGCGGAAGGAACAAGAACAGAAGTGATCAGGTGATGGTGTTCGAGGCTCAAGTGAAGGAGTCGATTGATACCTCACCGACAAAAAGTTATGTGGTATGAGTGGGACGTTGTTCCTGATGCCCTCTTACACCGCGTCTCTCCGCTTGGATGACTCGCATGCCAGACACTCGGTGTTTTCTACTCCGAGAATAGCATCACCACGCAACTTCAAAACACCGGAGGAAACGCATAAAGACTGAATAGAAATGAAGTCACCAATTCATGCCCGAAACTGTCCTCCAGCATTGATCGACGGGCGAATGATTACGTACCTGAATATCACAGCCAAACCGGGAATAACAAATCGACAACTTTGTGCAAAGGAACTCGTTGCTTGGCCCGCTAAATACACCAAAAGACAAGAGGCCATGTGGCGGCGGTGAATCACAGTGGGCCACGAAAACTTTTTGTAAAATTTGGCACCAAGTCCCCCTGAGAAACGGGCCCAAAACTTGCACTAGCCCTCCAGTTCGCAGTCTAGAACGTTTCTCTTTTGCATGGGAAAAAAAGGCGGATGAATTTCATCCTTGGATTTAAGTTGGGTCGGTTTGGTCGGTTGACACACCGATTGGACATTTGGGAAAAGACAGGCAAGGGAAGGAGGAAAGAGAAGAATGAGAATGGTCATCTACCATTTCGGAAAAGCACTTCGGTCCACATTGACCTGGGGCACTGGGGGGCCAAGAAAACACTCGGGATCTGGACCAATGCCGGAAATCGGAAGTTGATGACCCAATGACGGTGTGCAAACATGGTAATGATTGTCAGTTTTTTAGACCGTGGGATTGAGGTTGAAGGTGAGAAAGTTGATCTTGTCGTTCAAATCCGGAAGACAATAAGGACCTGGGGTACCCCCGTTCTTCAGCGAAAGACGGTCGGCGGTCCATCACGGTTCCATAGGGCTGGCCAGGGGGTGGGATAGGTGAACGACGGGAGAGAAGGGGAGGTGACGGATCGAAAGGCATCATGCCTAATCGGACATAATGGTGAACGATGCTTGGATAGAGTGAACAAAAAGGCGAAAATATGCGAATATCCAAAGATTTGGTAGAAGTGGTTGATTCTGAAGAGGAGAGGAGAAGTGGAAGACTTCGCCAAAGGCCTGGGGGCCCTAGGTTTATTGAAAAACGTCCCGTCGTGCCCAACCGGGCTCCCAATCAGCCATCGGCTTATCCTTTGGGAATGCCCTCAGCTCCTTTCTCGGCAGTCTTGAGCTCCTCCTGTGCCGCGATGGCTTGCTTCTGCTTGCATAACGTGTGCCTTCTGGTTACCTACCCTATACAGACTGCTTCCTTCCCTTCATGTGGGGTAGAAAGTAGGTGTGGGGTGCAGGCCTGGCAGGCACACTGCAGGTTGCAGCAGTCGGTCCCGATCAAGGCGACGTGATGTGCTTTACTCTTCTGGGTGTCAACTTGCCCGTGAGACGCAAGGTCAATGTCAATTAAATCAATATGCCATCAGCTGGGGATATCCACGTTGTCCAGCATACAAAAGATCCATCATGGGTCCGTAGGGCTGGGCTGGGCAGGTTGATGGGTTAGGTGAGACATACCTTTCTTTCGATATATAACCACCTGAGGCTCCTGGTGGCGTTCTTCCCTTGTCCTCCGTCTATCCCTGAATTACAGCACCGTGCGTGATCGGAGCAAACGTCCCTTCCAGCAAAGGCACAATTTTGGTTTATGGTTTATTCTGGTAAGAAGCAAAAAGATGCAACCAATGACGCGATAGTAAACAGGGGGTATGGGTATGGGTATGAAAAGCAATACGCAAGACCCAAAAAAAAAAAAAAAAAAAAAACCAGCGCCGTCCTCAAATCTCCCAGACACACCTATCCTATCCTATAACCATTATTTCCAACGCCAGCTAAAAGCAGGATTCTTCTCGCAATAGCTATGCCGAGGTATCCAAAGAGGGGGGGTATCATCAGTCATGATCCGTAATCGGAGAAGAAGGTTGATGCCATATTCGCCAGATCATCAATGGCTGCCAGGAGCCCTTAAGGATCTCACGAAATCCACTGCGCCACCCTCCCCCACGTCCTAACCGCCGTGGTAGCCAACACGCCCGCAGCCCCCAGCACGGAAAAAATCTGCAAAAACTCCAACGGATGTCTCGCGCGCACCTCCGTCTCCAAGTGACCCTCGTGGCCTCCTTCTTTGGTCGCCGGACTAGGTGGGAAGCGGCCAGTAGTGAGGTACTGCTCCATCAGCGCATCCTTCTCGTACCAGCGCTCGCGCAGCCAGACGTCGAATTCCTCCTGGTTTTCGAGCGGAATGTCGTCTACCGCGAACCGGCGCCAGTAGAAGTTGACGGATTTGGGAGGCTGGCCGCGCAGGTAGGTGGAGGAGAGGGTGAAGAATTGGTCGCCGTACATGCCGCGGCTGTGAGGGTTGTTAGTGAGGATTTTTAGAGGGAGAAGGTAGAAGGGGGAATGACTTACGGGACGCCTTCGTAGGCAACGGTGCAGTCGTAGACGTATTCTACCGTGCCCTTCAACTCCTTCAGACAAAAGTAGATTCCCGTACTGCGCGGCAGGAGGACGTGCTCCGTGTCCTTGATACCAATTTTGTCCGCCCACTTCTTGGACTTGCTCCTTCCGTTTTGCGTGCAGTTGGTTCCCTCAGGGAACAACAGGAGCCACATAGGGTTGAGGTACTGTCTCCCATTGTGCGTGTGCTTGGTCTTGAGCTTCCCGAGTCTGTAGGCCAACCGTGGCTGATCGACAGACATCTTACGCGACATGAAGATGAACCCGTAGAACATCATGCCTTGGCCCACGATGGGGAGGTACTTGAGCGACTCCTTGAGGATGATGTAGAGGTAGCCGTGCATGCGGGGCGCGTTGGCGTAGCCTACCCACCAGAGGTAGAGCCAGTCGGTGTATATCTGGTGGTTGGCGATCATGACCATGCGCTCGGGGAAGTTGAACTCGACGCGGCCGTCGGGCGTCTTTTTGATTTGGCCGGCGACGGAGCTATCGCCGCTGATACGAATGGTCGTGGGACCCCACCACTGCGTCATAGTCGTGATGGTTAGGCCGAAGGACTGTTTCGTAAGGGCCATGTAGGTGTAGTAGAGGTCGCGGTTGATCCAGTACAGTGGTGCGCCGAGGAACTGGGTCGCGACGATGCTGCATTATGTCTGTTAGTCAATGTCCATCCATGGTGACTGAGCGCAGGGGACATACCCAACAGAACATGCTGTGAAGAAGATAGCCAGCGAAACACCCCTAAGGATTTGTATCAAGCGGTTATGCTTCTCCTTGCCGGACGGATGCGCATTTTGGATTGTCTTTTGCGAGCTATAATTTTCTTGTACGAGCAATCCAGCTTCGTCTGGGTTCGGGTTTGTCGAGGCATCGCCGGATGCAATATCCGGGTACGATGCCCTCTGGCGGAGGTCATCCATGATGGTGGTGACCGTGTGGTTAATGTCGAGTGTTCGGTAGTGTTCCGAATGGAGACAACTGCAGGGATCGGTGGTCGACGTCGAGATTCGGATAGTGATGGAGCGCTGCAGTGTTGAAGGGCAGCAAGCAGGAACAACAGTGTTTGGGTGTCACCAAGGACCGAGGGATCGGGATAGTAATAAATAGTTATACAAGAAGAAAAAGAGGGACGAGGCAGACTGATTTTGTCGAAACCCGATCCGCGCGTGCCGGGCGGGCGCTTGTTGGAGGCTGAGTCGCAGCCTGTTCGGTGATAACAAGACAATGCCGTGGAGGGATGGCCAGTCGAACGAGCTATAGGTACCTCTGTATATTACCTAGGCAACCAACTGCGGCAGTGGGACCAACGAATGATTGCGAATGACGATGGTAAGGCGCTTCGGTTGGCGAGGAACTGAGGTGAAAGTGAAACAACAGTAAATAGACAAAGCAGAGGAAGGAACAAACACTGGACACTGGGCGGTAACAGAGGTAGGTAGAATATGTGTGTATGTGGAAAATATGGACAAGACAGGGAAGCTAGGTATTCACATCGGAAAAAGAGTCACAGACATCGATCTAGGAACGTGCAACATCGGATGTTGTATCGTATCAAAGTTCCGTCGGATTGTGACAGATGCCCGACCCCGAAAGTCCTCTCTCCCCGCCTTGAGCTTCAGCTGTCGTTGGGTCAGCCCAGCCACGGTCACTGTGTCAGTGTGTGGAGGGGTCAGCAAGAGGTCATGCGGACGATAAGACCCGATAAGAGCCGATAAGAGCCCGATAAGAAGTACCCCCAACGGTAAGGAAAGCTGGGTGAGCTTGGACCAGGGGAGCTTGACTCCCAAAGAGGCTTGGCCTTATGACGGCATTGGAGTGACGTCGATTTGAGTGGGATCCCATTGGCCCGATACCCGCCATCTCTGTTCGGCTTTTGAATGTTTGACGGCAATCGGCTGGAGACCGGAGTTGCAGACTTTATCTTCTCCATCAAGTTGGAGTCTCTCTTGTTTTCTTTTTTTTCCATTGTTTTCTGCCCAATACCAACACACACCCGCGATACCCAACTATTGTACAGCAACAGCGACTGCAATGGCTTCTTGAATTTCCAATGTGCCCAACACCGGCACTCCAATACTCCGACTATCCTCCCTCGTCGACCTCTAATATCATCACCACCACCAAACAATGTCGCCATGTCGAGACCCTTATTTCTGGCTCGAAATCGCCACGTCCCTTCCATCGCAACCATGGTCCCTAAACCACCCAGGATGACCGTCTTCCGCTTTCCGGGAGTGGGAGTCCGGCACTTCTCGGTCTCTGCCGCCCGCCGACAGATCCTCGACATCGCCGCCCTGCCCGATCGCATAGTTCCGCATTACCAACAGACAAAGGCATCTTCCCTGCTGTCTCTCATCTGGCCCCAACCGCCGCGCAACGTCCTGCTCATGCCCAAACTGCATGCGCCACACGTACTCGTTTCCGCCGCCGAGTTCGCCAAACACATCCACACCAACTACCCCGGCCTCAACATCGTCTTCGAAAGCCATGTCGCAAAGACCATCCACGAGCAGCTGCCCTTCCCCATCTACACGGCCCCCCCAGGGGAGGCCAACACCCTCTTCGCCAACAAGATCGACCTTGTCACTACCATGGGCGGCGACGGCACCATCTTACGGGCTGCCAGCCTCTTCTCCATGCACCACCAAGTCCCGCCCATTCTTTCGTTTAGCATGGGCACCCTCGGCTTCCTCGGCGAGTGGAAGTTCCAGGAATACAAGCGCGCCTGGCGCGAGTGCTACATGAGCGGCTGCTCCGTCTCGGTCGAGGACCTCGTGGGGCCACACACTCAAGTCGCCGCCCGCCAGGCCGCCAAGGCCAATGTGACCGACCCTAACAAGGACCACGACACTTTGCAATCTCCCGCCTGGGACGCCGTCCGCGGCAATGGACAGTGTATGGGCCTCAGCCGGTCCTCCAAGATTCTCCTGCGCCACCGCTTGCGCGTAGGCATATACGACGCCGAAGGGCGGAATATCAATGAACAGCTCATCCCGACTTCCACAGCTGAAGAAATCGACGAGGTCACTTACCCCAGCCCTATTTCTGCTCCAAACACGGGCGGAATCACCAAAGAGGTACCGATCCCCTACATCCACGCTGTCAACGAGGTCTCCATTGACCGCGGCGTCCACCCCCACCTCGCTATAATCGACATTTACGTCAACAACCACTTCCTCACCGAAGCCGTGGCCGACGGCATCCTCATTTCGACTCCAACGGGATCTACCGCCTACTCGTTGTCGGCAGGCGGGAGCATAGTCCACCCATTAGTAAAATCCCTGCTTATCACGCCCATCAGCCCCCGCTCGCTCTCCTTCCGGCCCTTGGTTTTACCATTAAACACCAAGGTCGTTCTGAAACTCAGTAAGAGAAACAGAGGGCGAGAGTTACCTGTCAGCATAGACGGCAAGCGCCGGGTGGCAGTCAGTCACGGGATGGAAGTCCGTGTGGAAGGAGAAAAGCTCGAGAAGACGGTCGAGCACGGCTGGCGGGGTGGCGTACCGTGCGTGATACGGTCCAGTTCCAAGGGCGATACGGATGGAATTGCGGAGGATGACGATTCTTGGGTGGGCGCGTTGAATGGGTTGTTGAAGTTTAATTATCCCTTTGGCGGTGGTGAGCCGGAGGGGCAGCACTGAACTCAGTTAGTTGGTTGCTGAAGAACAGAACAGAAGAAGCAGTATCGGAGGTGGAGCGGAGTATGTGTCATGTGCGAAACAGGCGAAGAAATACCACGGGAAGGGGAAAGGTCCCGTCAGATGAGATGAGGATGACGCGCGCGGGTTGAAGATGGATTAGACGAAAAAAAGCCACGTGGGAAAACGCCGTGCCGGAAGCCGGTTCGGAAATCGGAAAGAGCAAATTTTACCTTGAGAACTTTGTTGCTAGCAAGCAAGCGATAGTTGAGCTCATGTTCAAAAGCATCAGAAGAACAAAATGCATTGATACCCCCCCTCTCTCTCTACATCCAAGATCAGTTCCAAACCGTCATCATCAGGGCAGGATCGATCGCTCCTTGTATTTCACTTATCAGTCAGCCAAGTTCGGATCGAGCGAACCCCAGTCTTGATTATCTTGTCCTATTACATCTATAGTACTTCGTACTGGCTGTATGTACTTAGCTAAGCTACCCACCTTCTCCACGATAGCGTTATATCAGGTAAGAAGACCCCAGGCTACTCACGGTCGTGTCGTAGCGGTCATGCATCCCCGATGGAGGATGCTTTTCATCCTTTGTCGTGGCCCAGCTCATCGATGTTAACCACCAACCATGTCGGATGATATCAAAGCTTACCTTACTATCTACCAGCGTCCATCTCGGAAAGATTGTATTAGAAAATGAGGAGGTTTTCTGTCCTATCTATCTATCCTCTTATCGAGTCAGGTCGTGTCTGGATCAGATGAATCTTTTTCCCCAGATGAGAATGCCCATCCATAATGGAGAGAGAGAGAGAGAGAGAGAGAGAGAGAGAGAGGCACGTCAGGAATTTTGGAGTTGAGTTTGAGTTTGTTGGCGATTAACAGTCTGTCAAACTCCGATCCGCAACCCGTCAACACAGTCATGATCACTGAGTTCGAATAAAGGGGGGGAATAAATAAACTCGCGGAATAAAGGTTGATTTTCCCGCGCGCTCATGTCGAATAGCAATAACTGTTAGACATATTGAACACATGGAGAGATGCAATGCGGGTTATGGTACCTACCTACCTTACTTCTTATCCACATGCACATATATGCACATATACATGTTCATGTACGTCTACATGCACATGTAGACTCAGGTACCTACAAAAGAATGGGATTTTCCACCTTAGTCAAGTCGAAACTTTAGAAATCCCTGAGGGTGATGAGCATCCATCAAAATCAAGCAGCAAAGAAATAGGTAGGCATGCTCTTATATTCCATCTCTCCTATCCTAAATACTAGCGGACGGAACGTCATGTAAACAACTATCACAATTTCACGAGAAAGGAATTTGGCTTTGAAGAATTCTGCAAGTCTACTTTTCTATAGATGAGTACGATACACGAGTACGACGATACGTGTGTGCAAGATACCTAAGGTACATATGTGCGATACCTACCTTACCTGCCTGCACCTGAGGACTACATATAAGGTTGACTGACGGCCACGCTCACACCGAGTACCATACCGGACTCCAACTACTAGTCTAGTTAAACGGACGACGTACGAGCATCAAAGATAAACCGGAAGCGAACTAAGCGCAAGACCACAACGAGGGGGGGGTCCAATTAATTCAATGAGATTACCATGCCGTAACGGCGTCTCGTCAACTCGAGAATTCAGCTGAGCCGTAAGGGAACCTCCCTAGATCACTTAACACATCTGTCTGTCGGGTCTGAGGAATCAGGGGTTGCTTCGGTTTTTGAGTTCTTGTGTTTTGACGACTGGCGCAAGCCTGAATGAACAGTGTTACGTCAAACCTTTCTACAAATTGCCGTAGAGTTCGTCTGTCTGTAGGTAGACGCGCCTCGCGGCTGTGTGATCAATTAAGGTACCTTACTTACTCCCATTCCATCCATGATGTCAATCGTAGTTTTTTTTTTCTTTCTCAAAAGACTCTAGAGTCAGAGAGAGAGTCTTGCGGCTCAGTTATGTGACTACCTACCAAGTCATGGATAAGCTTGATGAGCCGAGTTCCCTTCCATGAACATACCCTGCCTGACAAGAGGTTTGTTTCTGGACATGCACCTCAACTACGCGGCTCTTCATCTCCTGGTAGTGTGTTGTCGACATTTGAACGACGGACATGGAGTTCATCGACCTAGAGAACGGTTTACTGTCAAGAAACACACGATGGAATTCACTTGACGCTCGCGGACTTCAAGAGCCTATGAATGTACGATAGACGCTTTTTACCGGATCTTACCCAACCGTTTCCTGTCGTGACTCGTCAGTCACGGGAAAGTTGACATCTAATTATAGTAGGCAGGGACCGGATGGCAGCATGAACCAATACACCGGGTTACCCTGTCAAACGAACATCACTCGGCCCGAGAGGCGTTATCGAGATCCCGAGATAACCCCAACTCGGTTACGCTTTCTCCGGCGCGCGACTAGGACTTTCGTTCGGGTGAGCGACCGACCGGAGGAGCTACGAGTACGAGAGAACGTGGGTGATTCCCGATGAGATCACAGACCTTTCAGAGAGCGGAATGTATGCGCGACCACTGCCAGCCCCGTCTGTGTCTGTCTCCTCCTTCCTGTGATGGTGAATGTGTCAACTATCTGACGTTTCCGAAGCCGTGATTTTACGACGAGCGAGGACTGAAAATAGCGAGGACTTGGTAATCCCGAATTGAAAAACGAGTGTGTTGTGTGGATCGCCAGGCCAGATGAGCGTAATGTTGCGCAGTCTTCTCTGGCCGATGGATGGTCCATAGTCCATAATTCGAATCTTTCAGGTCACGAGTGAAGACGAATGAACGAACGAGGCAGCAAGCGAACCGAGTGCCCAAGTTTCCAGTCAAGTCGAACGTGCTGCCTACCCGGAGCAGAACACTACGGTTGCTTGCCAAACCGAGGAGTCCGCCGTCGAACCTGTCACAATGACCGGTTTCCAATCCGTTCTTTTGTCAAAGTGGCTTTTTTTGGGACAAGGCTGAAGGCCTCAAATCCACTTGAAACAGTCAGCCCTAAAGCACACGACACTCTGCTGTGCTGTGCTGTGCTGTGTCGGGCCGTCCCTTCTTCCCCAGACTGTTCAGTTTGCCAGGTTAGGATGACAAAATGCTCGATGAGGCGAAAACGCGAGGGACGGCACGGCCCGCGCCGAGCTAGTTTCGCAGGTTTCCACCTAATCTCAGCTCGAGACCGCTCGTGGTCGTACGATAGCGCTGATAGCGTAAAGTGCCTATTTCGAAAACCGCTCCAATCAGGGGGTCTAGACGGGGATGGTTGTTCTTGTCGTCGACCATGTTGACGACGTCGGCATTGATAACGGCCACGACATTTGCTTTCCCTTGAGCGCCCCTGAGGTATATCGGTTAATCTTGCGTTCGATCGTGCCGGTCGCTTCGTTTCTTGTACCGATGAAGGATTGGGATGGAAATCAGACACACTCGAGTGCGGCCGATGCAGCATGTTCCGAACGGGCGTTCGATTGGGTTCAATGTCGCGTGGAGCTCGAGGGTGATTCCTCCAGCGTTCGTGATCCATTTCCACATTCCACCCCTTCCACCGCTGCCCTGTTAAGGACCGTATCCTTCCCCGTTATGTTTTGTTTGCTCGTGTTTTATTGTATTGACCGTTGTTGCTTCGGCTTTGGCACTAATTTCGTGTGTTGTTCAGCTCTGTGGTTGATAAGCTGGGTCACTGTCTGAAGCCGGGTGCCCCTTGCTTGGGTTTGCGGAAACTGGAAGAGCCGCAACCTTATGGGCCAGCCCAACGTAGCACATCGGAGTCTCAACGCTTGTTCTCCTCTTGTATGATTTGTCGTGACGGCCCTTTTTTCTGTTCGGATGGGGTTGTGGTATGAATTCGGTCGGCGTACTATAGCTCGCTCGCAAGCGCACAGATCGGGGTCATATCATCCGTCGGTCGGTTTCGTCTGTAGTAACTGCTGCCGTAAGGTGTCACTGTTTCAAATGTCCTTGAATATACCGCGCTGCTGCCTCAGGAGTTCTTGCTGGGGTAGGAGGCGGTACTTGCCCGGCTGTAGTAACTGATGGGGTAGAAGTTTGGTTCAAAAACAGATTCGTTGGAGAGATGTGCTGCTGCTAGTAGACCGGTAGAATAGAGTGAGTGCTCTTGGTACCTGGCGGGCGACGGAGACGAAGGGTCGGAAGGGTAGGTAGATGGCTGTCTGGCGGTTTGGTTTGGGAGTGCGCCCGAGAGGGATTATGGAACCATTCGTTCTTTTGGAAGTTTCGAGGCGTTTCTGCGCCGGTCAGTGGCCTCTGTCGCAACTTTCGGTACCCCATTGTCCAAGCTCGGGTCCAACCGTTCGCTTTACGCTCTCGTCCACACCGCTGCGTCTGTCGTCGTCAGACAAAGAAGGAGTGATAGCTGAGTTGCGCCAGCGTGTCGAAGTTCAGTGTTGTTGATATGTCTCGCATGTGTTGATCGGTGGTTGATCTGAGAAGTATTGGTAGCGTGTCTACCCGAGGGTGGTGGGTGCCTTTCTGGCTCTGGGCGCCAAAATTCTGCCACCCTCGGGTAGCATGTCAGGTTGTCTCGAATTCCAGGCAATGTCCATGCGCTGCCTGTGCTGCAAACGCTGCGCAACTGAAGTATATACCACCCCCTGAATATCCCTGATTCCCTGGAGCAAGTGCCCCGTCCAAGATCCCAGATCGCCATCCTATCTCCCAGAATCTCCATGTTCTCCAATCGCAATTCCCAATGCTTCTTCTTCCGTTGGACGGGATTTGAAGAGATAATAAGACCTCAAAATCGAGATGACTTAAGAACTCCAAACCCTTCAAATGTCGTACGTCAACGGCGTGGATTGCGTGCGTACACATTGCACGGGCACAATCTTACAGGCTTGTTGCAGCTGCGGTGGCCTACTGGTACCTGTTACGCAACTCATCGATCGCAATCCACCCTTGCTGGCTGGCTTGCTTCTGGAACAAGACTGGGCTGGGGCGGCTTGTAGTAGGCTCACTGGAGAAATGGGATGGGGCAGGAGAGCCAACTGGAGCTGGACTGGCACTGAATTGGGGGGGGAATGACTCGACACTCAAAAGAGCACCTGCAGAAATGACATGATTGTGCATGGACAAGAACAGAAGACAAGCTTGTCTCTTGTCAGGATCTTCGGAATTTTCTCCGGTTGATATCATTCCGCCTCTTTTCAGGCCTCATTACCCGCAGAGTATGCAGTGCCTATTCTGACATACAGAGAGCCGTGGAGTTATTCAATCATGAACTTTCTCTCTTTTGACATTCGAAACCTGGTATCCGGGATTTCTCTGTCCAGCGTCTGCTCAAGGCTCCGATGCCAAGGAGGCAGAGCCGGATGCGAAAGGTATACCGAACCTTGGCCGTATGCTGTTGGCCCTGTAATGTGGAATGGCCGGTGGATTTGAGCGAATGTTGTCCCGCTCCCAGTCCTCGCTTTCCCAGAGAGTCTCCAGTCGTCGCAGGTTCGGCATGGAGCGCAGTGTGCGGTAAGTAGCTGGTAACTGTACGACACGTCGGACGTTGTTCCCCGGCGGGCCGATCGTGGTGGGATAACGCTATGCGCTAGTGTTTGATTTCTCATAACTCCGTCCATGAGATCCACCACGGGAAGCCTCTGCTGTTGGCGAGGTATCCGTTCTTGGGCACCCGATCATATTTTTCATATCATCTTTGATGTGACCGCGGCAAGATCTCGAGTTAATCACGGACACTGCGAGCGGCAGTACAGAAGTGATAATGAAGAACACCAGGCGATCATTCACATCACACTGCCATCACACGTACTCCGTCGCACTCATGACTCGCCTCGTATCCTTGACCTATCTTAGCTTGCGGACACTCATACAGGAAGGTAGAATAGTTCTGGTCGGTGCCACTATTTAGAAGCTAGGAAGTTAAGACGTCGTTAGTAACCGTTAGGGTGAATTGCTGGCAAGCAGATCGCCAAGCTCCTAATCCCAATCGAGCTTTTGAGCGCTTGCCCATGCCCTGGCACAGCGGTCCGCGTAACTCACTTGGGGAAAGCTGCCCTGGCTGTAGGGTGAACTAGAGCAGGTCAACTGTTGAAACATCCACCCGCGTGATTCTAGCCGGTATCAACAGAGAGCGGAGATCTTGGCACTGACCTCTTCCCTTTTCTCGCTAAGATTGTCACTATTGGAGAATTTGAATTAAGAGCTTGTCCCCCCATTCAGGGGAATATGAGGCAAGCTCCTGTCATTGCTTGCTCAAGAGCGGGCGGCTGACGCGGCTCAATCGTGCACCAACAACATGGGAGACTCGTAAGAGGGGATACACTTGCGCTTGTGAGTGTTAGTGTTGAGCATGAGACAGCTTTAGATTTGCTCACTTTTTCATCATGTATTGAAGCTTTGATATCAAGCACTCAAGGAACCTTCCTGTTCAAGCCAGTGCTTCCCATGAGGAATGCACCAAACATATGAATTAGCGAATATGAGAAGGTTTTCGTACTGGGGAGGGTGTCACTGATGCAGTGCCAGATGGGTTAGTGGGCGTTTCTATGATCTGGATGGGAGTAGGTGGTGCATCGAACTGGGATAGACCCGGATGCTTTCCCTGGGGGTGGACAAAGGGAGCTTGCCAGAGCTTCCTAGAGGGTGTATCGACTTACTACAGTGTCTGCATAAAGCAACCTCGGTGGCAGCGTGGGCCTACTTGTCTTTATGCTGCCCTGACGGTGACAAGGTCTCGAACCTGACATGGCTATTGCGACTACTGTCACCATGGTGGATTAGCCCTGGCAAGAACAACCGTACAACCACCCTGTCTGACTCCATTCGCGTTACCTCCAAATGTTAGCCTCTGACCTGTTCACGAGAGGCAAGACGATGCAGTGGATATCTGTAACGAACCGTTATACCTTGTATGGAGTCTGTATGGAGCAAGAGCTCAAGACCAAGACCGTAGAGTGACAAAGATGTATGTTTCTGGACGATTCCCTTTCCCCAGATGCGAGACCTCGTCTTCGTAACTGGGCGGGATGCCGGGTGGTACCCCCTAGTGTGCGGTCGGAGACATCATACGACATGTACCGAAGACTGTAGCACAAGCTGCTGGTTGACTCCTCCATGCTGATTCGAGACTTGGGGTTGAGTGCCAGCCACCATTCCCACGTATTGGTGCGCTTGTTGGACTGTCTTCTTCACAAACTGTCGGAACTTTCGAAGCCGATGTGCCATTACAAGCCCACAATGCTGAAGAAAGTAGGAAAACGGTAGTGGTACGGCAGTTGATGAGGTGGATTCTTCATCTCGCCCAGTATCACTGGTGGGACCAGCGATGGATAGTGGTGTCGTCGCTCTTGTAGCACGGTAGCAACCCCGGCACATTATCAGGAACTTTGGGACTCCCAAGACTCAGTCGATGCAAATCCCTCCTAAACTGGCTGAAAAGCGGGAATTCGCTTGCGGCACACGCCTGGTTTCGTGATAACTGATACACCGTTAGTTAGCCTGGCCTGTGCGAGAATACGACGGAGCTCGGGACATAGTACGGGGTACGTTCAAGCACGCATTCGTAGGTGCTTGACCTGGATCGATGGGCTGTGCCGAAACCTCACTGTAGAGAAATCTCTTCGAGCTCCCCAGCCTATGATAGGTTCAGAAACGATATGAATGGTACGCCATGTCTCAGAGGCCGACTCTTCACTGCCCAACATGTAACGTGTCCAAACCCTTATCGCCTTTTCTCGAACCAGATCGCCCGAGAGATATGCATCTCACCATCCATGCCCTTGTCCAAGACGATGATGGGGGAGGGCAGGAAAAGAATGTGTACAGCGCACTGCTCTTCATCTCTCTGACGGTGGTCACATTGCAGAAGTAATCCCATCAGGACGGCCCTTGCTCACGTATGCAATGACACACACAAATATTCATCAACCCCGATCATAGCCATGATCACCGATCTCTGCGTGTGAGTGCTGTCTTCAACAAAGTGGGAGGATTTGGGTGCAGCGGCGCGGCAAGCAGTGTTATGCGGTGATAGAGCAAGACTGCAAGGTCCAATTGCCGGCTTTGAGCAGCTGGCCCAAAGGCTCAAAGAGTAGCAAGCGCGGCATGCTATTCCGTCTTCGGTAGCAAAATCGTTGCGGGCATGACGGTTGAGGTGACACACTTTCTGTATGATAGGGTTGGATTAACCGGATCATCAGGAGCTTCGCGTCGTTGCAAGGCAGGTACCTTTTGAGGGCCAGTTGGAGACGCATCATGACCGCCTTGAGCTATTGATGGGATCCAAGAATCCGCCAGATCCGCCATCATGTCAAGACGAGCGTGTAGGATCAGGCGTGGCCCAAAAAAGGGTGCAAGCCTTTCATCTGCGATAGTCTGTATGCTGCACAGCAATCCTTCAGCATCGCCATGGGATCTCGGGGACCTTTTTTTCGTGCTCCGGTGGTCTCCCTCCTGTCCCACACGTTCCAAACTCTGCGAGCTAGGAAGGTAAGGATCTACTCGACGCTGTGAACTCCTCGGTAGCGGTGTTGAGACTCCTGTTTGGTGCTGTGCTGGCTCGACATGAAGAATGTCAAGAGTGGATTTGACTCTTGACAGCACAACATGGCCCGCTCAATACCCATACGATATTCTCAATATGGTAGGGAACATGGTAATTTACGCGCACCTGCCAGTCTCGGTGTACTCTATTCGCTTGAGGTGGTCCACTGGTATTGGATGAGTGTACTCAATAATGGCTAGCTTCGGATCAGCTTTGGGGGCCCTGCTCGGAAGCATTAGCTTAATCCGGGCGGAAATCCTGGTACTCTCGCCTCTTTTTTCTTACCTTGAACACCATCTCACAGCTTGGCAGGGCTCAGAGGACCAATATGTGAGCTGGATCAACTGTGTGCATCAACGTTCGTTTATACTGTATGCACATTAGCAAGACCGCCGCCGTCAATACGTGTACAAGCCGAGTCATCATGTAGGACAGACTTCCATCTTGCTGTGGGAGTGGCCATGCAAGACCCTTCGAACTTCTCGTGACAGGCCGTAAGCCGCTCCTAACATGTACCTCGCTCAAGAGCTCGGGATGATCACATACATCGAGTGAATGAGAGAGGTGCTGCATGTATCCCCTAGACTTGGGGCTACTAATGCTGTAGCAAGCGTCTGTGAATGTTGTACGTAACGGCATTCTTCAGTCAGCTTTACAATGTCTTCCATCCCATATAACTTGGGTTGCTAGAAATGTATAGAACGCTTCCATACGCACTTGAAGGTTGATATGAAGCGTTGTCGCTTGGTAAATCGGTGCCGACATAGGATTATTGGCTATTGGAGCCAAAGCCGCATTCTCTTTCGTCTTAGCGTAGGAAGGCCTTATTAGAGTTAACCCCCAAGGAACTGCGGGCACTGCAAAGGGGATCAGTGCCCCTAATGGCTGTAGTACTGTGTTGGTTGTTTTCCTCCACATGGGACGAACTGAAACCCCATCAAACCGGCTCTTCTAGGCAGTTCTCGCTCGGCGTCAAGTCGAGGTAACAGGTTTCCCAAGGACACACAGTAAGTGATCGGAACTTCCAAGGGCTCTGACCTCCGCCTCCATGATGACGAGGCACTTGGTTGTTTCCACGACTTAGGGCTGGAGAAGCAGAGCTGCGACAAGTACAACGCACCAGCGTTCGGAAATGTGGAGGGTTGTCTTTCCCAGATTTGTTGAGGTTGACAGATAAAGTCATGATAACTGCCCTCAGGCCTTGGATTCGTCCATGTCGAGTCAGAGGCCATGGCCAATGTACGTAGTCGCAATGTAGCAGGCGTGAAGAGCGAAAAACATGGTGAAGAGCCGCCATAATGTTGTTGATGAGTGGAACCCACATAACGGTAGTAGGTATCTCGCGGATCTTTGAAGGACGTTTTCTGAAACGGACCGAGTTTACCGAGGACTCGCAGCAGTCACCGTTTCATCCAGTACCGCCGTATTCGCAGCAAAGTGGTGTACTTGGCCTGTGGCATATACAGCACATCGAGCGGCCCGAAGAGTGACAGCAACTACTTCCCCGCGACCCTGGTCCCTGCTGAGGTTTCATCGCGCACCTTGAACCGGCGTAAGAACAGGGGCATGGGTTCATTCCTCGCGGTTTTGACACGACGTCCCTGAGAACCCGCTCACTCGGATACAGATAATTCGATGCGTAAATGGACGGGGCTCATTGGAAAGTACATCTGACGCATCAGGTTGGGATTGAGATGACGAAACGGACGCTACGAGGATTGTTGAATTCTTGGCTTGGCATGTGGTTAAAACTCAGGGGGGGGGGGGGTATTGTTTTGCTTGTGATCAAACGTGCTATCGCATCTCAACGGTGTAGGCCTTGGTGATGTAGAAACCCTCCAAATGCAGGAGACTCTGCCATGAACGCATCGAGTAAAACTCCTCCTTTGTGATCCTGTCCCTATTCGTGTACGCTTTTGAGACCCTATGAAAGAAGAGGAAGAGAGAGAGGAAGAGAGATTGTGAGAGTTCGTAAGTCATGACGCGTGATATGAGGCGTGACAATAAGACGAAAAAGGCATTGCCGGGGAAATTTTGGAGAACAGCAACTTGAAGCGGTCAGGAGTGAATAATTTGGCAATGGAAAGGAGATGTTGACCCTAGATGCAGGTTGATTTTGATGACTCGGTTTCCTCGCCATTCACATCATCGGAATCGTCCAGGACGAATGCTGCCGAGCCAGCTGTGTACTTTGGTGGCTTGTAGTCGTGGGATGGGACAAGCGGATATTTTCTGTGGGTAATCCCAGTCGGATATCCGTCTCCATTGGGGCCAAAGGCAGCCTCCCAGGGCACTCGCATGGACTCGGGGACATCCCAACCGAACTCGGAGTCCCTAAGCCACAGTCTAACAAGGTGACGACCGGGGCCGTCTTTCGGATCCTTGTACGAATCTCTAGCGTGTATGAGGGCCCAGTTGTTGATGAAAAGCATATCCCCGGGCTTAGTATCTAGCATCAACCGGTGTCTGGTCGCGAGCTCAGATAGAGTCTCAAGGGCTTGGAGGTGCGAAGTGGTGAGGCTTGGGATGGAAGAGCCCAGGCCGGCTTTAGCGGTGACGGGATGGAGACCTAGACGGCCCGGATCGACGCTGAGATAGACCCTATTGTTGTGAACTTGCACCAAAGGTGCGACAATGTGTCTTGGAGGATTTCCAGAACTGTGGATAACCCCTGCAGCGTCAGCACATGCTTGAGTAAATGGTTTCTGAGATGTGACAGGGGTCGATATCTCGGGACTAGCCGAAAGACAACAAGAAATCCAGGGACGTACACTTGGATCGGCCAGCATGGCTCACACAGAAGTTCAAGGACTTGAGGGTATGACGTCATCAGTTCCTTGTATATGGTCCATGAAGAAGCCACGAAGGTGTTACCACCCTCCTCAGCCAAAGATCGAATGTGAAGCGCAATCGTATCGGTGCCCATATCGTTGTGCCAGGCCTATCGTACATCAGCGATTGTTCGAATGTAGGGCTTTGACTCTCGAGATTCGACAGAAGATGGGAACCTACCAAGCCGGTGTTAGTGTGGATACCGTGCCGGAGTTCAGGAGGAACTGTCCAAGTTTTGGAAGCCGTCACATGAGCTATCGGACGCTTGTTAGCATCTTTTGTTCCACCATGATAAGTCCTCGGAGGGCTAGGTAGCTCTCTACGTTCTGGCATACTTACTGAGCATAGACCCTTGCTTGTCCTGAGCACCTCTTACATCTCCAATGTAGCTCGCCAAGCCCAGGAACATGTTGGTGTTATCCTGGGCCGAATTAGAAAGTCCGATGCCCCTGATAATGGCAAACCCCAGACCGTCATGGACTTGACGCTTGGCCTCGTCCAGCACGACATGGAGAGTGGGGAGGGGAAAGCTGGCCTTGTTGATCGCATCCCCAGCGAGTCCAAGGTCTGGATAGTGTCAGAGATTGAAATATTTTGTCATACATGAGCATATGGTACTGACCGGTGCAGGCTTGCAACGCCTGCCGAACCTCTTCGAGCCCTTTTCCGTCGACGTGGATGACGGGTGACTTGGAAGGGAGGATGACATTCCCAGCCATCGAACCGACAAGGCCGAGGTCGAGACTATTGGGAGTGGAAGCACCAGACTCTGGCTGCAGTGGTTCCTCCCGAGCCATGATAGTTCTGAACTTCTCCATGTCAGGCACAGGAATCCAAGAATAAGGCAGTCAGAAGCGTGTGGAGATGACAAGTCGATATGTCAGTTGACGGGTGTTAGAGCAGTCGTCACTTGGGTATCATCGTGAAGAAATGGAAGGCCATTTATGTCTTTCTCGTCGGTGCCCTGTTCAATGGAGGCATCGGTGTTTGTTGGCCTACTAGAGGCTGATGATTGGTCTGGCAGAGATCGTCCCAGGAGTGATCGAAGGGCCCATTGGTGTGGGTCATCAAACGGCTTTCCTCTTGTGAAGCATCTCGACGCCCAAGGTCGCTCAACATCCCGTGCGGAGAGGCCCAAGTTTGATGAGGGCAAGCCGGCATCCGTTATCGCACATCGTTAGGCGTTCGTGGACTCGTGGCGAGGGCGGTAGTCCTGTGGGTTAGACCGGTGGGTGTCTCATGGAGTCAAGTCAAGCACGGAGGAAAAAGCTGAGACGACGTGCTGCCGCGGCAAGAGCAAATATTGGTCCAGCAATGGAAAAGGAGGGGGCTTGAAGTTAGCGGCATATGTTCCTTCGGACACGACTGACAGTGGCCCCCAGTTGGCACGCGGATACTTATGAAAAGGTGCGTTGAAAACAAGCTTGGGACGAAGGACTATATCGGATGAAAACTATTGTTGAACTCGGGGAGACTCCGATAATCCGGGGAGGAATGGATGAACAAAGGCTCCATGCTCCTGGTTCCTTTGACGACCCTGCAAGCAACCGGTATAAGCAATCGTCTGACAATAACGGATAATTCATGATCGCTCACTTGGCCCGTGGGTCCGCCGTGTAGCTTGAGCAGGAGGAACTGCATCATTCTTAGATCTGGGTCAAAGCTCAGCATGTCTTGTGGATGTCTGAGGGCCCACAGTCGTTTGTGTGGAGAATTTTCTTTCCCCATCATGCAGCTCAGATGGTACATCACTTGACAGCCGTCCAATGCCGGGCTTGCTAACACCTGATACGTCAAGAACTCGGCTACTGCACCAAGGTGGTAGTCGTTTGGGGGCAGGTCGAAGAAGGCTTTCAGGGACCAAGACTCGACCAGTAAGAAGCTCGCGCCGATTGTAAGTTGCAGAAGTGGACAGCTTGGAGGCTGGCGGTGTCGATATTGATGTCGACATGCCGTTAGCTAGACCGAATCAAATAGCTATTTGCATCCGTAGGAGCGAATTGGTGTTTGAACGGCGCGTCTCGCGGATCATGTTTGAACAGTCTCCAGAGCTCTGTCGTTGAGGCGGGCAACTGATGTCATGCACCAGAGGAGCTGCATGTTATCTTGGTGATACTGCGTTATGCAAGACCGCCACTGCCAACCATGGACGGGGGAGATTGTCGACATGGCTGCTTCGGATTTGTTGCGAGAAATTCCAATATCCGGGAAACCGCCCCACGTTCTCCGGGTTGCTGTCCTCGGGCTGCCAGCTCGACAATCAGGGACCGACAGGAAGGCAAGGCGGACGTTCCATGATGACAGGCTTGGAGGAACCGGTCTCCAGACAGTGCTGTCAAGTCAAGCATTGCCGAGTGTCTGGGTTCTCGGTCGAGGGGCCACGACGAGACCACCAGCACATCAATGGGAGGGCGATCAATGCATTGGTACCGGCTGCTGGGTTTTGTGGCTGCGGAGAGATATGCCATGACAGCAGATAGAGGTGTATGATGAAGCGATGGCTTTCCACTTTGCATGCTCCGTCCAGCCGGGGCTGTCCGTCCCGTCTCTCGTGTAACCAGACCAATCCGCCGGAGACTAGGGGAAGGGGAAGGGTTGCTAGCCAAGAAGGGCTAGGTCCAGGGCACCAGGGCCTAGTACGCTCTCGTCGTCGAAGCCATCAGATCAAGGGACCGAAGAAAGAGGACGATCAGGGCATGGCGCGAGGAGCGAGCTTGGGGTGTCCAGCTTAGGGTATCCGGCTTGACAGCTTGCGATTCGGGGATTCGAATATTCGAATGTCATTACTGGATGTGTCTGGATCGGAGGGTGTTAGTGGACAAGTGTACGTGGTACTGTCGTTCTGTATTATTGTATTGGATGTACCAACAATACGGTTCAACCAACGATTGAAAGAGAGAGAGTGTGTGTGCCGGCAGTGGTGGAGTGGTGGCAGCCATGGAAAGTGGGCTTCCAAGTCCACGAGAAGACAGAAGATTGGCGACATGCGAGATGGTCAATCGTCAATCAGCCACATCCGGACGAAACCGCGCCATTGATTGGGTTGGTTGGTAGTACCAGCGGTCTGGTCTGAGGTTTGAAGTTGAAAAAGAAAGTCACCGGCGTGGAAGACAAGACACCGTCAGACGTCGATGGACAGTTGATGGACGAGCGAGGTTGCGAATGGAGACCCAGATGGAGACTGGCCTGAATGCTGATTGCTCCAAGTTCGTTGGCACCAAAATCCTCTGATGTTGCTTTCCTTTGCTTGGCAGAGGTTGTGCTACTGGGGGGAGATGACTGCTGCGTCCGCCGACTCTCCATGTTGGAGGGCACCTACATACCTTCCCTTCGGAGGGCACAGATGGAGGCGCCCAAATGGATAGGGAAAGAATGGTTCCGTCCCGTGTCAGTGCAGTTGCCATTGCCAGTCACGGTGCATTATGTTCGGCCAGCGATCTCGGATTGCAGTTGAAGGAAACCGGTGTGTGCAACGTGAGCGTTCCTTCCATATCTGGGGGGATGCTAACAAAAGCTGGAGCAGTCACGACGCCGACTGGAAACTGCATCAGTTTGAGAAGACAACCCTCACGGCATCTCGCCAAATGAAGCCGTCAGAAGCCGTCCAAAGTTGTCACGCTTGACAGAATACTCGACAGAATGACAGTACCAATACGTACCTTGTTACAATTCGGCAAGTCGCCCACGGCGAGGCCCCCGAGACGTACGCTGGCTCCAAATACCCGGTAGCATGTTGTCAGCACGATGAACCTACGTGCAGCAGTTCCTAGACGCAGTTCTTGCAAATCCTGTGACTGTGTCTCGCTTGTTGTTTGGAGGATAATGAAAGATTTAAAGCGCACCAACCGAAGGTTCTTTGGCGCCTAGGTGGAAGCCAGAGTGGATAGTGTTGGTTCTGTTGGACGTGTAATGATGATCTTCCTCCTTGGTGCTTCCGCTATCTAAGCTACCTGCACTTTGCCCAGTCTAACTGCGGGCATAAGGTACCTTTGATTTGTAGCAGCCATTGACAGCCGTACACACATGCTTATCTTACGTGCTGCCTGTACGGTGTCGAAACATGCAGTGCCTGCCGCCACTCACTGTCTTACATGCCAGGTGGATGGTCGGCTTGTAGGTGCTCCCATTTTTACTACCACCTAGCTTGTTGCTCCTTCCAGCTTGCCAGACACTCCTTCCTCAGGCTGAGTCTCTCTTTCCCTCGGTCTCTAGGCTGCTATCATTTGTGACTCGTCGAACGTGGATCTGGATTGAGTGGTCTTCTGCCAGATGCCCTCAGATGATGCAAGGGGCATCGAGAGGCATGGATTGAGGTCGCCGGCTTCCCCCGTCGTTTCCATTTGCAACCTAAACTTCGGGGAATTTCGCAGTCGTAACGCAACACGCTAAAACGTGCGGTTAGTGCGTTAGTGCTTTTCGCGGGCGGACCCTATACAAAGCCCCGCACCCACTACCCGAATCATAACGAACGACCCAAAAGTGTACTTTCCACCCGCAAAAGAATTGTTAGGCCTAACAGAATTTCGCGCTTTTTCTGTTAGTGCACTAGGATCTCTCTCCAATTCCGCCTCCCATCTGCACCTCCATTTGCACCACCATTATACACGGATCCAAGAACATTCACTCCCTCTGTACCTTCATTTATACTATCTAAACCTCGGTTTCAAGGCAACAGTTTCTCCCTGCCTTATAATTTTAGTCACGGTATAACCCAGTATCCAGCTTCTACACGGGCCACAGCCTAGGATCCAGCCTTTCATCGCCCGGGGAAGGGAAGGCAGCTTTACAGTCCGATACTGGTTTATTTGTTAGCTCGAGACCTCTGGTCAACTTGTCCAGGTGTTTCAACAGCAAGTTGATGTGTTTTCTTCGATAATGGGGGCTTAAAATTAACATGAATATGTCAAGTTAGATACTGATAATCTGTTTTTGACTATGATTTATGCATTTTAAAGTACCATTGCGGCGTTCAGGATGGGTTGGCATGTGTCTTGCTCGGGGTACGGAGCTAACAAACAAACTAGCATTGGACTGTACTAATTGGATTGATAGGTGCAGGCCGTCATCCAATGAGAGGCAGCAGCTTGAAGTGCTCTCCTCCTCCTCGAGCACCCCCCTGGTTCTTTCCTGGTCTCTCCTCCCACCTGTGGTGAAGCTTCCTCACCTTTTCCACCAGCGCACTGGTCGCTTCTTTTCTCACTTCTCACACAAAACCACCGATCTTTGACAATATTGTCACAACTCGGAGGTCTTCCCACCATGACACGACATCAAGACCATGATCCCAGGTTTCAACAGCGCAAAGGCGCCCGCCAAGTTCCACTGCCTGTCCTTAAGTTGTTGTTTACTGGGACTCAAGTCATTAGGTTGTTTTCAGCGTCCTTGTCCTATGCAGAAATGGTATTCTTATTCCTTTATGAAATCTTCCACTCGATGAAAACATTATGGCCACGAGATACGAGAATGCTTGGATCCTTTGAAGTCAGGGTCAGGCCTCAGGAGGCCAGGACGTCGTTGGTCGTTGGGCTGCTTCTGAATGCCGTGAGCAGTGACGACGGGAGCATTCACCGTTCCCACTCCACGCACCGGCAATAGAACCTCAAGGTCTCTTACCCAGCCAAAAAGAGCCCACAATCCGTGACGACAAGTCGTCTCATGGCATGAGGTTATCGACATGCCAATGCAACAGCGGATGGCCTCATGGGACGTCCAACTTCCAGCTTCCATCCCAACAATGCACTCCACAAGGCAGGACACCCAACACAACAGATAATAACCCCTGACAGGCTGACAGGTAGCCTGATGGCTTGTCCAGCCCAAGTTGTCTGTTGCACTGTTACTAATAGTGGCCGCAGAGCAGGAAAAGTGGAAAGTATGAAGCATGCAAAAGAAGGCGTCCAAAAATATTTGCGCGAATCAGATTGGTCAGTCACCTCGTTCGGGAGCCTCGCCGACGCCGTTCCTAACTGACTGAAACTACGACGGACTCTTCATTTCTGTCACACTCGGCTGTCGACAGTTACCCCTCGCTGACCTCGATCTCGGCTGTTATCTCGGGCGGTCCCCTATCATCTCACGTATCACATGTGGCAGGGCACACACATGCCTGCGTCGTAGTACAGGCCGCCCTCCCACGTCTGGCTCGCAGGTTCTGGCCTCTCACACATCTTCTCTTCTTCGCTACAGCAAGTCACGTTCAACATCCTGGCACACGCTCGCCTGGACAGTCCACCCCCCTGGTCAGCAGCAGTGTCAGCAAAAAGGTGGTGGTGGTAAAGCCAGCCCAGGCTCTCTCATTGCTCCCGTCGGGCTTGGTACTACTAGTACTAGTAGTAGAGAGGGACCTGACTGACAGTGCCCGCCTCCCACTCTCCCGTTTTCCCTTTCGTTCCCCAAAGTAGGTATACACGCTCGTTTCCGCCTCGTCTCTCTCTGTTGACAAATCAAGGACCCCGGGGCAGATATGCTGCACTGAGCTCGGACAGCCACACCTGTTTCCTCACACTCACAACCACACTTGTTGGAATCAAGCTTAACATCTGTGTCCCGTCAACGCAACCTCGCGGCAAGCCCAAGCGGAAGCCAGCAACCCCAAACCCAAACACCCAGGTTTCCTTCCAGTGCTTCCACTCCCTTTTCGGACGCTCCCTTGTTTGAGTCACGGCCGGCAGGGCTGCTTCATCCACAGGCCCGCCATTAACGTCCAAACACCCACCTCTCCAGATTGAGCGCCCGCCCTCGTCATTACCTATTCGTCGCCTCTGTTTTCGGCCGCCTGTTTCTGCTGGGCCGTTCTGCCCCCTTTTCGTCCCATCGCCGGCCCCTTGTTGGCCGCCCTCGTGCAACGTGCTGCGTGGTCCTCCTCCTACAGTCCTACTACAACAGTACCTTACCTCCCGAAGGCCGAGCCGACCCCACAGGATTTGCCTATCCGGCTCGTTATCCTCACCGGCTTCCCTCGTGCCTTGCCATGTCTGGGTGCTCGCAGGCTGCTCTCGTCCCGCTCCATGACAATCACGTCTGCCGCGACGAATTGCGCTTGCTAAATCCAGCGTGGTTCCGGTTTGACCCCCGTGGATGAGCCCCCTCGTCGTCACATCAACTCGCGTGTTGCATCTCGGTTCGATAACCACACTCGTCTCAAGGCGGCCAATCCTCAGACACGACACAGACCACCAACCTACTACCCCTCTCTAGGCAATTGCTTTACCTCGAACTCGGGGAACACAAGATGGACCACCCAAACAACACCGGCTACAATGCCTCCTTGTTAGCTGCAAGGCCAACTTCACATGCAAGTACCCGCTCTTCCCACCCATTCTCTTGCTTTGCTGTTCCCCCTGATGTCCTCGGAGGAGCCTAGCTTGATTGCTTGCCCAAGAGTTTTGGACCCAGTCCTGCTACTGTCTTTGGCTAACAGCACCCCGTGGTCTGCTCAACACCAGGTCTTCTATCCTACGATATCTCATACATCAGGTCCGGCGGGTGCTGATGTCCGCTCAAATAAAAGAAAACGAGAAGGCGATCTCGTGGGCTATGTTCGCAGCCCCCCTGGTCTCAGCTCCTTTACCTTTGCCTCACTGCAAGGGGCGCAGGACGTGCCGTACCTTGTTCCCGGTCGTACCCCCAGCCTAGAGGAGTTTGACGCATACCATCATGCGGGCCAAAATGCATTGCAAGGCGCGCTGCCAGGTATGTTTCGTCCACCGGGCAAACACTGTTGAGACCGGTCTCTCACTAGCTTTGCAGACCCGGGCCACTTCGATCCAATCCACTATCCGCTCGCAGACCCAGCAATACGGAGCGACCTCTCAGAAGCGTGTTCGGCCTCGGCCCCATATTCCCCGGTAACTCAACCCCATGGTTTCTCCCAATCAACTGCAGTTGCACCTACTCCAGAGAATGCCTATCAGACCTATCAATCGTCGATCAATGACTTCAAGGTCGACGACACCCCTGGTGGTGATGGTTTCAGAGCGCCAAACGCCCCGGGAATGGGCCACAAAGCCGACAGCTATGCCCAAGAACCGGCCACCTTCTGCCATCCCATGCAGTCACACACAACGCTCACTATATCTTCCCCTTCGTTGTCCCATCCTGACGATGCTGCCATGTCCTCTTCATTCTTCCCTCCTCAAGGTCACAGTCATATGACCTACGTCTTCCAACCACAGAGCCAGGCGAGCGTCTACGGTGCTTTGAGCAATTCCTCATTCTCAGAGCCAACCCTACACGATTCCCGATTTCCAACTCCCATGGACCAGATTTTTGTGTATGGCCGTGTTCAAGCCATGCAGGGGTCTGAGGTGAATCGTTCCATCATGGGCCCGACAGAAACATCCATGATTGTGCCTGCAACATCGGTATCTGGGTATCATCAAGATCACACTGTACAACAACAGCAACGATGGGTGGAGGTCGTGAAGGACAGAGAGGATAGAGTCATGAAGGAAGAGCTTGTGGGCGATTCTGACTTTGAAGAACGTGAAATTGTGCCTGTATCAACACCGTTGGGCGGCTCCTATGAGGACCTCTCCCATACTCTGAGTGAGTCCAACATGGGTTTGGCCGGCGCCGGCAGCTCGGACAGGGCAGAGAATGCTTTGCGGAGAGGCTCGGTCGATAAGAAGAAGCGTGGTCCGCTGGGAGAAGACAAGCGGAAAGCAACGTGCGACACTCGTAGCATGGGCGCCTGTATAAGATGCCACAATCAGCGGATTCGGGTAAGTATTGTCGATACCACAACAAATACCAGTTCACGCATGCTAACCAGGAAAAAGTGCCACCCCAACCCACTGGAGCCAAACAACCGTGATGCTCCGTGTCAATCATGCCTCGCATTTTCCAAAGACTCGAAGAAGACCATCCATAACATCCCTTGTCTTCGCGACAAGATCATTGGGATAAGGATCTTCCGCGCCGGCGGATTGAACTTGACGAAACGCTTCACTCATACTCAAGTCGTCGATGTCGATGTGAGTGATCAGTGGGGCCCTACTCGCCGAGTCGAGATGGTTCAGGGGTTGTGCAACGAACCCAAGGTGGTTGTACGACTATGCAAGGCGCCCATCGTCTTGGAAGTCCGTCGTTTCAATCCGGCTCCCACAGATATCAACGAGCGAAGATATGTCGCCAACGGCTATCCCGCCGTTCAGCCTTTGCAGCCCTTTTGCCTCGTTAATGTGGAAAGCGCCGCTTTCCAGTTCAATCAATATATCAACGCCAACGCTCTTCTTGGTCTTGAGGAGGCTGTTGAGAAGTCTGATGACATTGTAAAGCGGACCTTCGCCACCATTGCCGAGAAATGCCGCTCACTTACTGTAAGTCTCTCGCATGTTTTAGTGCGTGGATCAGCGTCACTAACGGGACCCGCCTAGAAGACGACAGAAGACAAGAACAGCAAGAATAACAAAGAGGCCAAGCGTCAAAGGGACAAGAGAGAGCTGTTGATAAATGCAGTCCGCCTCTGGTTTGCTATCCGTAAGTACCTTACCCTCCTCCAATGCGTTGAACAGCAATGCTGATAAAGTTCTCCAGGCCATGGTATAGGGTCCGCATGGCTAGATAGCAGCTCCGACACGCTTGATATGAATCCAGTCTATAAGGATGACTACCCGCTCTATGGGCGGGTCGACGTGCCGCGCATGATCGTCGCCCAGTTCGATAGCATTCGGCATGAGCGTATTTATAAGAACCTCGCTCCCCGAGTGCTGAAGCTTTACGAGAAGCTTATCACATCGAGTGATATGCAGAATTGGTTCACCATTTATCTGGTGACATTCTTGTTCCTCCATCAAGTCAGCTGTATCTCATTCGACCGGTATCGTCGGGTCAGAGATAACTCGGGTGGCAGGCAACAGGTGTGTGAACTTCATATTCTCGTGGATGAGGCAAGACGAGCTAACTGTTGGTTGCGTAGGAAACCCGTTATGGACCGATTGGGCCGAGTCCCAATTCTCCCTCTGATTTTGTTGAGAGTGCTTTCGTCGAGGAGGTACAACACGGTGGCGTGGTTCTTCTGGCCTACTGGCAGTACTTCAAGCGCGCCGACCTCATGCGCTTGGACTGGGATAACATAGCCGATACCAAGTTAAGTACTCTGGAACCAGAGCAAGCCGAGCTTTTGCGGTGGACTGTTGAGCAGTTGAAGAGCGTTGATCCGAATACAGGAAGGACCAAGCGTAGGTGCTGTCGTGATGTGGGATAATGAGAGCCAATGCTAACTCGGACACAGTGGATAGCATTCCCAAGACCCCAGCCCAAGGCTGCTGGGAGCACGAATTGTACTGGGTATCGCGGATGTTCGACTCAACTTCGACCAGGGAGTCACAGTGGTCACCTCCCGAGACCTTTACTCGCGCTAAGCCGAGCGTTGGGCGAGAGTATACACCACCTAGACCATCTCAGTCGCCTTGATTGTCACGCGTTTTCTTTATTGTCCAAGGTATCGGCAATCATGTTGGAATTATGCTTGTTTGGATGTGTCTTGAGCGTGTTCCTTTCGGATAAATTCCCGCTATCTTTCTTCCCTTCAGCATTGGCATCAAGCATTGGGGACGGACTGACTGTCCATCCGGAGTGGCGCTTTTGCTTTTACTTTTTTTTTTTCTCCACATTTTGCGCTTTATACGCTCTTACCAAGACAACCACGGCAACGAACACTCCTTTATCCCATGCACCGGTGCACCCTCAAAAAGTTAGATTTCATCATTCCGCCTTTTCCCCTGCGCACTGCGGTCCCTCTCCTTCGAGGCCTTAGCAATGAGGGAACAGACGGGCAAACAGACAGAGACAAGGGTCAAGGGCAGGAAGAAACCTGGTTGCTGTTGCTCGCGCAATGGCCTGTTAGTATTTCCCAGTAACACATGATCTTGCACGATGTTGACTTCAATTGTAGCCTTGATGTCAAGCACAAACCTACGGTTCTTACGCTGCTTTTGATGGCGTGTCGTCGACGTTGCTTGGATGACTGTGCTGCCCCACCTAGGAACTGGTCAACTTCCTATCATGAACTGGTTCGTCTTGTATGTAAACAAAGCCCCTGAGGGTATGATCGGTTGCAACTGGTCCTGGCCCAGGAACAGGGCAAGACTGGGAAAAACCGTGCCAAGCTCGATTTTTTTTCCCCTCTAAACCAGAATGGGTAACAGACTACTCTCTGAATAGCTTCAATCCCTGTCGTATCCACCCATACTGGTGACGCTCTTTGTACCTCTTCAGCGCACAGATAATGCCTTCCGAAAAGGGTATAGTGTGATGGTTTTCTGCCGTTTCTTGGCGGTTGTACTGGCGAAAGTTGAACTAGTAGGAAGTGACCAGTATGAGCAAAAAGTTAGCAGAAATGCCCCAGAAATTGCTAAGTCAATAAAAACTATCAACCTCACCTCTTCCTTTTCATATACCAGAATAATACAACGGAGCCTCCGACGCACACAAACCAATTTATATAGTAATTAGTATTGCAGAATATTCCAGTATACTGTACGTTACCGTCGTCTCTAAGTTGCCTTTACTACTGTAGTAACCATAGCGTTACGTACGGTAACTGGGCGCCGCCGGGCTACCCTAATGCCCATCTACCCAGGAGGACCACCATATATGGTAAAGAAGGCCGAAGATCTATATAATAGGTTAGTTAAGTAGTTTAGAGACCTCTTTCGTATGAATTAGTATACTTTCGATTCCCCAATCAAATAGCTGGAGGATAACGCTAGTCTGAACCCAACCCGCTACTAGACTACCCGCCAAAAGGTTATAGTTGCTCTATATATTCTAGCACATACCCAGTCTTAGCGGGCCGCCTCGCATTTCTTCAAGATCGTATAGAGTATTGTGAATGAAATTATGAAAGATATGCTGCCCCGCTTTCGACATTTGCACCGCGCCTTTATTATATTACCAGAGGATAACTAGCTGGATCCTAAGATCGAACTCGATCCAGTGCTAAATGCCTTCAACGGTTGTGTAGGAGCTATCGACGGGACTTACGTAGCCGCGTATGTGAGAGTCGACTAACAGCAACGGTGGCGCGATCGAAATGGAGAGGTGACGTAGAACGTATTCGCCGCGGTCAGGTCTGACTACTCCTTTAGCTATGTCCTTGCTAGTACAGAAGGTTCGATTAACGACGTAGCACTGTGTGCTTAAGCTTTCAGTCGTTCATTTCGCGTGCCCGAGAGACAATACTACGTTGTTGACGCGGGGTTTGGTGTACGGCAAGGGATTGTAACTCCTTTTACTAATATTAAATACTATCTTTAAGATTGGAGGAACGCGGAAAGGAAGCTAAAGACCGCCAAAGAATTATACAACTTACGCTATACTCGTATCTATACCATCATAGAGCACGCCTTCGGTTATATAAAGAGGAGGTAGAAAATCGTAAAGTGTATGCCCTTCGAGTACGACATGGACAAACAAATTAAAATTGTTTATATTGTAACTAGTTTGTACAATTTTCTAATTGTAGAGAGGAAGAGGTAGCGGGGTATAGGACAATTGAATAAGGAGGAGATTAGATTGATGAGGCTGGCGCGCGACCGTGTAAAGAGGGTAGTCGGTAGGAGGGATCCTCGTAGAGTTCGATATGTAGCTGCCTTATTGGGCTGGGCGTAGTATTAACGGTATATGAGGGAGAATGGGAGAAAGATATAAAAAAATAATGTAAATAGAAAGAGTGTAAAAGAGGGGAGTTTGCTTACAAATTTGATTATTATAAATAATATTATAACTCGAATGTGTAAAAGAAGGGTGTTTGCTTGTAAATTTAAATAATAATTAAATAGATTTTATATATGTGTAAAAAAATAATTATAAGTTAGAAAAATCGTATTTTTTTTCGGATTTATATATATACTCACTTCCTTTCCCCTCCTCTCCCCTCCTTACTTAATCTATCTATTTACGTATAACTACTTTATTTTATTACTATAACTATTATAAACTACCGCCTACGATAGATCCTTCTATAGAAAATCGATATACTTTATTATCTCCGCCGCAGTCACCGTCTTAGTAAAGCGCTTCTAGATATCCTCAACTGCCGTTTACAACGCGGTTGTACTAGGTAAAGTAGCTAATATTGTAGCCGCGTTTACAATTAACTCGCCTAAGGTGGGGGTACTACCATCTCCTCCTCCTCCCTCCTCATTGCCCGTTTTACAGGACGCCGGCTTCCTTTTATACCTTATAGATACTAGATTAATAACTTTAATTGATTTTATAGGGGTTCTATTAGGATTATTTTCGCGGTTGCGTTTCTAGGTAGGAGTCTCGCGGGCTGGTTGTTGGTTAGTTTTATTAGCCTTCTCCTCTCTATTAGAATTTAAATTCGATGACGAGTTAGTGTTGTCAGACTCCTCTCCCCTGTTGTCACTATTATTATTACTATCGTCGCTAACTTCCTTTCCCTGGTCAAAATTATCCTCAAACCTATTATTTCTTAACGAATCTAATACTTTGCGGATATAGTAACTTGTCGCCTTCTTTTTATAAAAGATATATTCGTATACTTTATGGTTGCTAAGTGGGGTTATACGTAATTAAAAGTAGCTCTTACGTTTAATATTTTTCCGGGCTATAAAGCGATCCTATATTTTAGGTAATGCTTCTAGTAGATTAGTAATCTAGTTATACTATATACCTAAAGTCGTTATTAACTCCTTCCATGCCCGATATTGAGATTTTTTAGTATTATACTTCAAGGGTATGGTTCTGTTGGTCTATAGCTTCTGTAGCCACCTCCTCTTGTACCTCTTCAATACCTTATCCTATACTTTACTAAACTCCTTCCGTTTACTACTTCTAAAATACTCTTTTCTAGTATATCTAGCGAACTATTTTATTACTGTAACGGTCATTTCGGTGGTAAAGATGACGCGCCCGCCGCTAAAGCTGGATGATTGGGAGGCAGCGGACTGGGAGGTAGTAGACTAGGAACCGCGAGCCCTCTTAGTTTGGCTGGGGGTCCTTGGCTGCCGTTGTTGTTTAGTGCCCTGGGTCGCTTGAGGTTGATGCGACGGAGGCACGTTATTTGAGACCAATTGTATTATAGTAGGAGTACTACTGTTAGCAGATTCAACAGTATAATACTCAACCTAACTGTCAACAGCCTGACTGTTAATAGCCTAACTATCGACGGCTTGACTCTCGAGGAGGGCGGGGTCGATGGGGATGAATTCGTTTTCTTCAGGGAGGTCGTCTGGCGGTGTTGACTCCCGCGGTATCAGGAAGTCGTTTATGGGTATACTATTCAGAGCACTGGCAGCAATGGAGGATAAGTTGACTGCCTCCTCGATGGGGGTGTCAGTCTCGTCGATGGCCATGTCGATGGTGCTGTTTTTACTGCAAAATAACAACAATCTACATCACTGCCAACATTACGATCATGCCAAATATCAAATCTACAACCGAGGTCGATACGAAGGCGGTGAGCCAGCGGTCTGAGCTATACCTTTTTCGTACAAGGGCGCAAAGTTGGGTATGAGGAGGTACAAACTGGGCACTGCCTCCACTCTACTACAGTAAAAAGTATCTAAAATTTCATACTGGACCAGGACCAGTTGCAACCGATCATATCCTGAAAGGTGCAGTTCATCCAGCTCTTCTTTTGCAGGTATATCCTTGTCGAAGGGGCGGGGTTTTGCTTAGGGCCAAGGGCGTTCAGCTCTTGACGTGGATAGCCACAAGCAGAGGGAACTTGTGCCTGTATTTGTGATTGGAGGTATTGCGGGAAAAAAAAAAAAAAAAAAAAAAAAAAAAAAAAAAAAAAAAAAAAAAAAAAAAAAAAAAAAAAAAAAAAAAAAAAAACCTAGTCTAAATGAACCGTATGCAGTCAAATAGAAACAAAAAAAAAAAAAAAAGTGATTACATCAGATGAGAAGAACCTACAATGTATGTATGGTAATTGTTCTCAAGGCGGAAAAGAAAAAAAGAAAATCGGTAAAAAAAGATATTGAGACTCGGATACCGGGAGTCGAACCCGGGGCTGTTGAGAGAGCAGTCACTCCTGAGAAGTGAGAGTCAACGATGTTACCGCTACACCATACCCGATTGAACTGATATGGTCCGATTTGTTGTTGGAAAAGGGTTCTGGGGTTGTGGTTATGAGCGGCTGTTGAGAATTTGTCAGTGGAAGTGGATGTTTGTGAGGGTTCTAGGCGTTTAGTGTGAGTGGATCTTTCGAAAGATATGGCGGGGGATCCTGGCTGGAATTGGGGGATGAGAGGAGAGGACGTTCACGTTTAGAAAAGGTAAAATTGTAAACACGCGAGAAGATGGATTGCAAAGAGATGCTCAGGGGAAGTCGTCAGGTACAACTGTCAGACTGAAGATGGCTGCGTTTGACTTGCATATGTTGGTTCGTCATTTCGATCCCTTCCGGACCACGGCAATCGGTCATGCAAGGAACGGGAGATCACTGCGATAGAAGGACAGGGGTACTTGTCAGCTTAGTCATCGCAGTAAGCCCGCGCTGCCTGCCGGACAGCAATCGATAAGATAAGATTCGCCTAAACGGCAGCCGCGATTTGGCCAGTTCATTCAATCCATTGCCCATCATTTGGCGACCTGCCGGGAGCTGCGAGCTGTCCTCTTGTGGGACCTGTCCATTGTCACCACAACATCATCCATTCACGCATCTTCGGTACCCCGTGGCCTTTTACCACACATCCGCAACTTGCGAACAACTCCTTTTGCTTGCGCAAATAAACCATCATTCTCACGACCAGACTTTAATCCGACCGTCGCCGCGACATCACCTCTCGATCGAACAAGTACATTCCAACCAGAAGATCATCAACCCTCCCACGCTCGGCATCCCAACCGAGACACGAGACATCAAGTCCGCGACCAAGACACGTCCGTCTTCCGATCGATCAACCCCAACCTCTCCCAACCCAACCAAGCCACAACCCACGGAACTGAATTCCAAACAATCTTCAAAATGGCCGAAGACCTAAACACCTACACCCACCTCCCCCTCACCATCGACCCCCAAAGTAAATCCATCTCCCTGCACCCCTCTTCGGGCCTCTCAGCCGTACAAACCCGCGCCCTCGAATCCGAACTCAGCGCTCTCAACGCCCTCCACCGCTCCCTCCACTCTTTGGACCCCCCGCACTTGGTCCCCCCTCCCCCGATCCCCGTCAACCCCAAACGCAGCGCCCAAGTCTCCAAGCTGCGCGACTCGGGCAACGCAGAGTATAGAAAACAAAAGTACGGCGAGGCGGCGAAGTTTTATACCCTCGGCATACAAATGGCGTTGGCCAGGCCGTTGTGGGAGCCTAGCCAGCTGGTGCGGGAGGAAGTCCACAGCTTGTTCTCTAACAGGGCGCAAGCACACATGTGGATGCAGGAATGGCCTGAGGCTGCTGTTGACGCTGAGGCGTCTGTTGAAGCGAAGAGGGTGGGGAATGCCAAGGCTTGGTTTAGGAGGGGTAAGAGCCTGTTGGAGATGGGTAGACTCGAAGAGGCGAGGGAGTGGGTGGGCCGCGGGTTGGAGGTGGAGGGGGAGGAGAAGGAGTTGGCGGAGTTGGGGAGGGAGATTGAGAAGAAGTTGGAGGTGAAGAATGCTGGTGCTGGACTGGAAAGACAGGCTTAGGGGGCTGGAAATGGGTGGGTGGGAGATGGGAGTGGGAGTGGGTGAGGAGTGTTGAGGCGGGGATGTTTCAGATGGTGGTTGCGGTCCTGAGGGAGGGGATGAGGATGAGGATGCGGAGGATGTTGGCGAGGAGTTAAGGGTGTGAAGGCTGTGGCAGAGAGCGTTGTTGATTGTGAGGGGAGGATGGTATTGCGGATTCGTTATGATGACAGGGTCAGAATTTGAAGAATGGTTCGGAGGAGCGTGGATCGCAGGGCTCTTGGTTCGGGTTGCCTGTGGCTATCTCGAGGACCCTGAGCGAATCTCGACAGCCCGGAGGAGAGTTGTCCAAGGACGTTGTTTCATTTATCTGCTTTCTGGCTTTGATGGAGGGGAACACGCACGCGCAAAGGGACTTTGTTATTTCATGTATTACATCTTTAGGGACACACAGTGTTGTCAACAGTCAGCGCTTTTTGGTCTGCTTTTACTACCAGGCAGTTAGTTTCGCGTTAGGGGCGTCAGGTACAAATAATTGGGATCATTCTTTACACTATTATCTCCCTAGAAACACTCTGTTCCCCTGCTTGAATGTTTGTCCTGTGATATAGGATGTCCGGTTCTATTCTGCCATCAAGCACCCCCCTCGCATTGTGGAAACCGCATACTACTTACCAGGGACCTGGCTGACATGACCACTTCACCACCCAGACCGAGTTCCTACACGCAAGGATATATAAGTAGCCGAAGGTGGTGGTTCGCTGACTGAAAGTGGTATATACAAGCCCAGTCGATGTAGCGTCGTGAGGATCGATAGGCCCCTTTGGAGTACTTCCAAAACTTTAGCCGAGCCAAAAACTTGCGATATGCATTCAGTTACGATCCGCTCAAGACACCACTCATCAAAACTACTCTGTCAGGATGGATGTTGATAGATTAGATTAAGAAAGTCGTTCGTTCGCAGCCTGGAATAAAGGCATCACCAATCATATCATACAGACGATTCAGGCCGTAAGAAAGCAGCATGGATTCTTGAACATCATGTTATCGATGAGATCTTTGACCTGTTCGACATAGGTACACTTACGACATGTGGCAGTAGTCGCTACCCACTAAGTCTACTGTGATATAGTTCAAAGTGCTGTATATATTCCCATGCAGGCGGGAGGCCATTCCCTTGCTCCGATTCTCCTTCTTGACAAGCAAGCATTCAATTAGGAGGAGGATCTTTCCATGCTTCCTTCGCCTTGCCTTTGTTTTACGGAACCCTCGACACTTTAGCCACGTGGGATCTACTACCCGAATGCAGTCAGTCTGTGACAAAAAAAAAAAGGGTGCGTCGCCACATGTGAGAACACTTACAAACGCACACACACTCGGTACCTGATACACCGAAGAAGTATCTCCATGCATTGCATTTCACAGTTAAACCTTTTAACTTCTCTCTTCGTCATTGAAACTGAGACTTCCTGTCCACTACTACGTATCTCGTATCACGGACCTCAGGTATACCCGTAGGTGCCGGTTGCGAATTTGCGTGTAACGTAACCCATTCCATCCATGTGTGCGTGAACTAACATGTCTTCTGCTCGCCCAGTATGAAGTTGTCTTCTCTTCCCCTTTTGTTGACCACCCCTTCTCTAAATGGAAACATGTCCATGAACCGCAATGTTCCCGAGTCCTTGGCCAGTGTTTGTCTCGTAGTGATTTTCAACTGGCCGCCGAAATGTTTCCTCCTTGATGGAAATGTGATGACCCAGATGTAGTAAAAAAGCAACGCCATGATGGTTTGAACACCCTGAAAATGTAATAGTACAACTCCTCCCGTTACCTGCGACCGAGCATCTCTGGTCAGTTCGCAGTTTGTCTCATTCTCAACATCACCACTCTCTCCCGACGTGATGAACTCCTTTCAATCTATCGGCGCGGCGTGTTTGTTGGCATGTAGGTCTCGCGTTTGGTTTGTCGAGCGGACGAGGAAGATTGGTTTCTGTTTATCATCGTATTGTGCGGCCGGTCTTCAGCGCAATGCCCCCAACAGCATGTGGAACGGCATTATGCAGGCGGAATGAACGAGGGCGGGAGGCGCATCCTGCGGCCAACCGGCCGAACATCCCAGAGCCACGGATTATTCTTCTCTTGTCTTGCCGCGTAATCGTTTTGTTTGTTTCGCCCCATTCGCCCCATGCCCCTTGACTCAAGATGTCAAATCAGATCGTCTGGACCTTCTCCTTCTCGCTGATATCGACACTTGAAGCGGCAGTAATCGTTGGCTTGCGCGGCCTCATGACCGCATCCTGGCCGGACATGCGACGGTCGAGCGCGCGCTCGAGCTTGGCGCCCAGAGCGAGTTTCTGCAGGTTGACGCTCTTCTCTTCGGACAGTTGCACGCGCTGCTGCGTCAGCGCCTTGTTCTCCATGCGTTCGAGCCCCTTGCCAATGTCGGTGATCTCGGCGACGGCGGTGTCGGTGGTGCAGAAGGTGGGCGCGACCGAGTGGGCCATGGAGGCCGCCCGGGAGAGGCGGACGGAGGCGCGGTTTTGGGTCTGGGAAGGGGTGGACATTGTTAGTTTGGGTCGAGGTTGAGTGGGTGGGTAGTGTAAAGTGTAAAGCGAAGTGTTGTAGAGAAGATCCCATGTGTCTGTTTTTATCTGTGCCTGTCGCATTTGGTTTTGCGACTGCGCAACTCGGGGCTAGTCCACTCTAGTCCCGGAACGTAGTCAACCGGCCTAACTCAACGGTCGCGACCACAACAGGCAAGGGATTATAACTATTGAGGTGCATCTGGAATGGATGGGTGTTGGAATTGAGGGAGGGGAAGGGGAATGGATCATCATGCTAGCATGACAATTTGCGAGCCTTACAGTGGGAGCCATCATAGGACGAGAGGAATCAAACGAGGTGGACATGTCGGGCGATTGTAAACCAAGGGTCGGGGGGGGGGGGATCTCCTTTTTGTTTTCCTTTCGTTCCCTTGCCCACTGGCCAAAAACGTGATGTCGGTTCGATAGGTGCCGTGGATGCGTTGCAATCTTGCTGTCCACTGAAACGGCCGACGGGGCCAGTGACGATCAAAGGCGAATAAAGGAGCGGCGCCGCCGGAGGAGCAGAAGCGATTTTACCAAAAATGTTACCGAACGCGGTGGTGATGGGCGCTGGAAGAGAGCGTGGGCTTGTCGCTGGCTGGAGCAGGTCGGTTTTTCGATCGCTAAATGAACTGAATGGGGAAAAGGACGGCGCTGCAGGGTCTGGTTTGGTCGATGGCACTAGGTACTTTTCGACTAGTCGTATTGACTGGGGCACCAAGGGCTGAGCTGGCTGGGCGAGTGGTACGAAAGTTACGAACGGATGGTCGGGGGGGGTGGAATGAATGAAAGGATCGATGGGCTCGCAAATGAATGATTGAGAGAAGTGGAGAGGGAGAGAGATTGACGGAGCGACTGGAAGGAGCCTGGAAGGTGGGTTTGGCAACTGCCCTTGAGACAACAAACGAGGAACAGGCCAACTGCAGGAAGCCCAACGCAGTTTCCCCAACGACTGGCAGTCTGGACAAATGGAATTCAAAGAATGGAGTGACAAGAGACCGAATATCGGGCTGTCAAGCAATCAATTAATTATTCAACAAAGTCGGATTCGGATTATATTCGGACTGTCACTGTCACGATGCCAATCACGAATATTTTGTGCAACGCAACGACACGGGGGCGCCTGGACCTCGCTGGAACTTCTCATGTCCACTTGCTGTACGCCGCTGGAGTTTCAGTGCATCTTGTGCATGAATCTGGATTGGGCGGGATCCGGCCGGCACATGGAAGGACCTCAGTCCAATGGGATCGGGCACCGTCTCCATCCCTTCGTCCACTGGCGTCAGGGGCATCACAGTTGCCATGTGGCATGGCTCAGCATTGCTCGGCATAGCTTGACAAAGTGCCGAGCCACGAATTGTTCCTCTCTTGCTCTCATTCGTCGCCATCCGCAGCCATTCGTTAAACGGGCGCGTTAGCGTTGAGCTTCTTGCAGAATGATGGGTCAGGGGTTTATCGAGGTGACGAGGGGATTTGGCAGTTTGGGGGAACCAAAAGCCGAGTGTCACAACATTCATCCCATCAATCCCACGAGTCACGGCGCAGGTGATGGCTGCGTGGCGGTTTCGAAGCCGAAGGACAGGATGATGGTGACCTGCTCATGATGATCTCCCGGAGATATCAGCTCCACGATAGTTTTGATCGGAGTTTCAGTCACTCGGAGAATATACCGATGATGATTTCCCATCACAAAACAAAAATGCCTCATTCATCATGACAGAGATGAACTTTGGGATCGATTGGATTTCCATTTTGTTTCCTCTTTCGTCTTCACTTGGGCATCGCTGACATTCGCCGTCTTGGCTTGCTCTGGCCTGGCCCGATCGTATCGAGGTGGGTCGACCAAGCAATGGACTCCGACCTCTCGGTGGAACCCCTCCACAATTCCAGGGGGCAGTCCCGTCGCCGTGCAGTGGTGCGTTCCAAAATCCCCACCGCATACTTCAACCGCACCTCATGCCATGAACGATGGGCAGCAGTCCTCGGATATCTTCTTCAAGGCCCCTCGGTGCTTGCTTTCTTCTAGTTCGTGTCTTTCGGACAGCCCGAGTTGGAGACGGACACGATGGTGGGAGGTTTACTGTTTACGGCCTCATTTCCTCGTGATGTTGCTTCACTCGGTTGAGGCAGACGAGTACAACATAAGGGCAATATCACCGCCGGTATATGGAGGGAATCCCTTCCTCCTCACTTCCAGAGCCTGTCGATAACTCAATACCGAGATGTCATTGTCAGGGGATGCTGATCGGTTACCTGTAGCCCTCAAGATTGGATCCGGTAACAGATTGAGAGCTCTTTCATCCAAAACCAATGGGTGAGCGGCTGATAGAGTCGGGAACGCACAGACAGCCGTGGTGAAACTGCATCTTGTTCGGAGGAGAGCCATGTGGTTTGTGGTTGTATGTAATACTGGCACGTGGGAAGGGGGATGCCACGTACAACCTTGGGTGCTTGGCTACATCTTGTCGTCGTCGTTAGTTGCTTGGTCGGTTGTGTCCAGTTCACCGGTCTCACGCCCGTCACGGTCATTGAGGATACACGCCGCGGCCACAACCCCGAGACCAGCAAATGCACATCAACGTGCCGCACCCAGCTTTCACCACCATCCGGTGCTCTGCCCTCCCATCCTTGCACAGATACCAGACCAGACGGAAGCGAGGCGCCGCACAGATGGTACAGCACGTGGCACGGCAAGACAAATAAGACGTCGGGTGTTTCATTCGAGGGGACGACGACGAGTTTGGGAAACAATTTCCACTTGGCGCTCTCATGGCGAGATATCTTTGTCTGCACGTCGTACGGGGGCGCCATCATCTCTGAAGATTGAGAACATTATCTCAATATCGAAAGTCCGTCGAAAGCGGTCATCGAGTTATCGTACTCCCCGAATGGGTTGTTGGCTTCCAGTCCCGTGGAGGTAGACCGAATACCGACGATCGTCGGACTTTCGGGTATCTCATGCTTATGCCTCTCAGGATACCAGAAGTAAGCTCGATCATGAACCATCAACCCATCGCCAACGCTGTATCGATGAAATGCCTTAAGCAGCATGTCAACAATCGGATCAACCTCGCATGAAATGGGTGTCGAGGCGACCGGAAGTAAACAGGCAACCGAGGCACTGAATGAGGGGATCGCGAGCGAAAATGCTCCAATCGTGCCTAGCATTCCCCTAACCCTACACTAAGTTTCATCTGTGAGGGATCGTTCAGTTTGGAATATTCCTTCTCCCTGCAGCCACAAGGCGTGCAAAGGCGTGTTTATGCAACATCGAATTGGTAGTTGTGTGGCCGGCGAAGATGCGGCTAGGCCGGGGGGTTGCCTGAAGTTGCCTGGACAGGCTGTAGTGGGCTTGCTCGCCGTAAGGCGGTTGACTAGCCGCTCTTGCTGAAAGCGAACTGGCCACCACTGACCGTGATCGTACGATTGATGTCAATGTTCTTGGCCCAAGACTGGAAATGGCAACACCTTCCGCTTGGATGAGCTTTGCAACCATTCGCAACTTCCTCCCCGTCCACGCCATTCACGGTTGCGGTTGCACGGCAGTAGTCGACTGTCACGATAATCCGCTTCTGTGCTTCCCGCTCCCTTCACATCACATTGCTCTCTCCCTCAAACACTTCAAGTACGCGAGTGTCTGCACTCCTTCCTGCCGAGGAACTTACACACCTCCTCCTTCTTGCCTTGCACACATATGATCGCGGGAACATGAAAGTTCGAGAGATTACCGGACTTCTTTCCTGCTTTACTGTTCCGTTTCTCTTCTTCTTTCTTTTCCAACCCCTCGCTCCACCCCTCCTCACCACCTCTCGTTCCTGATGATGTCAACTTGTCCAACTCCAACCCCCACCAACTGTCTACCAACCATGGCTGTGCAACCACCCTGATTCTCACTGTCAACCCTATCCTGGATAGCCTCAACACCAAAGGACCTGCTATGGGCAGACAAGACCAAAATATTCCCAGCACCACCCCAACTTCGTACACAGTCCGGTTACACATGCAGGGCCCCGAAAGTGGAAAGCACGCTGCCGACTTAGACCGATTGAGACTGTTTGACACACGACGGTCTCACAGGAAATGCCGGCTTCACCGCTTGCCCACATGCGATAGCTTCATATCAATTATTTATCACTCCCGTGGCGGCTCGCCAGTACTTGTTAATTGCGGCTAAGAGTATCTGCATCAGCATGGTCCTGTTCTTTATTATTCCATCGCTGCCCACTTGCCCACTTACTCATACCTCCTTACACTCATTCACTTTCACTGGTCTTCTCTCACATTCCCGTCTTCACCACCAACAATGCTCTGTTGGCATCAACATGGCTTCCACCACACAAACACGGTACGTAATAGGTCAAGACCTTTTTACACCTGAGCCGCCGCAAGACAACGGGCATGGCTGCCATTGTCGTCAACAGCATCAACACCACAACCCAAGTCAAGTCCTTAACAACGCCACCTTGGTCATTTATGTCACAAGACCATTCGAGACCAGGCGCACCAAAGACGAAGAAGCGAAGTTCAAGATATTTGATTAGACCTCCGGCTGTTGGCCCTGATTGCCAACAACAACAACCTGTTATGATGAGACAACAAAAAGCAAACGCACACGTTGAGACCCTGCCGCCCAGAGCCCCCCAGACCGAAAACCCGTGATTACAAAATCCGGATCCAAAACCCGCCTAAGATTAACAAGAAACCCGAACCGAGGAAACGCCGTTGGTATTACTGTTACTTCCCCCACCATTCATCCATCATCCTAATTATTAAGTCACGGTCCTTTCTTTTTGTGCGCCCTCGATGCATGCTGGCCGTATGCTCTGAAAAACAATCGACGCCGCCCAACCTCAAAAACGTGGTGTATGAGGTATCCACGGGTATCATCAAAGAGAAGGCAGCCTCCCAGTTTTGGCCCCAAAGTTCAATGACTGGCACCAAAAAAAAGCAATGCATCCACCGTCATGACGTCCGGCTTCCCATGTTCACACAAACATTCTTCCTCGGGACACTCCAACAGGCTAGTGCCTCCGGGACCTCGACTTTGACGACTCCTTATCCTTGTTGTGCTTCTTTTCCTTGCCGCTGTAGTCCAGCGCAATGTCGTAAGATGTTGGTTGTCCGGCCTCCTCTGCGGTCATGGATACACCATCTCTGGGGTCCCTGGTACTGCGCTTGCTGGAATCCTTTCTCTTCTTCCTGGAGCTTTCGGAAGTAGAGCCGGGGGCAGGTGCTGGTTTTTCTGTTAGCTTATTGCTACCGAAGTCCGGGGTTTCAGGTCACTGGAGGAGGGTCCACTACATACCCTCTCTGGGACAGTTCCTGCAGCACATGTGATCGCAGGTCTGGATGTACTGCCACTCATTGGTAAGGGCATTTCTCTCCCATCGCGGGCTCGGCAGCATGCCGCCACACCACCCGGTTGTATTTGGGGAGCCGCATTGGCAGCATGTCCAGTTGCCGTTGGTGTTCTTGAAGTCACAGTTCTGCAAGGGACAACCGGCGTTTGAGGGCTGTTCTTTGGCCATGGTCGTATTGCTGCATTGCTCTTGGTATCCCGTATTGAGGTCGATCTTGGCTGCTGGGCAATAGTGCCAGTGCAGCGAAGTATGGCCGCATGAGTGTCCGGCGGGGTGTCCGTGGCACATCTTGATGGTATATGGAGGAACGGTGATGTCTTGGTGATGTTTGTGTTGAGGTTGTTCTGATGTTGCCACTCGGGGTGTGCAAGGTACGTTCTCACTCGGAAGGTAGGCTTGTATTTGTCAAGTCAGAGCGTGCTGCTAACTTCTTGTTGTAGATGCTTATCGTGGGCTGGATCTTGATCTCTGTCGTCCTTTCGGTGGTTCGGAGGCCAGATATATAATGATTTCGCTCAGGTTTCGCTTTTCATGACCGGAGTATTTCTTATTCTTCGATGCTCCGATCCTTTTCGGCAAAGCTAGCAAAGCTAAAGATAAGTCAAAGGCCTGAACCCTTGCCGCTCCAACACCAACATCCAGGAGTAGTGTGACCAAGCGGCCGGCTTCACATTCTCCGATGTGTGTGAAGGGAGAGGCTGATCGGGTTATTGGTTCTTGGAATCCAGGGTATTGCCAAGCCAAGTGGGCGAACAGAAACCTACACGCCTTGGGATCGCAACACAAATTGCGTGTCCTTCATATCGAGAGCCAAAAGTACACAGGGGTACATTTCGGATGTTAGGGTGCGCCACGCCTTCGAGTCGACGAATCATGACTCGGGAAGCACGCCAAGCGTGTGCGGCCGAGCCACCCTCCAGTGGTTTCGATTCACAACCAACTGGCCGGATACCGTGAATCAAAGAGTCTTTTCTTGCTTGGCAGGATTCCAGTAAAGGCTCCCCGATCCCTACGGCTGCCAATCGCCGCACATTGCTTCGTAGCTACTCGAATCTACTGATATCATTCAGCTGAAGGGGATCTCGACATCAACAATTCGACATGCAGAGCAAGATGGCAACGAAAGCCCCAAGTCCCTGAAATATCACTTTCCAGGGGGCGTAGCGTGGAGTAGGATCTACCGTCCTCCTCGGACGTATCTCTTGCATGACCACGCACGATGTTCCGCGCAAAATTGCCCAATGTGGAGCCCACAAGAACTACTTCCCACTTCGTTACTTACCTTCTGATCATCATGTCCGTGCTGGCTCAGCAGCATCATGGAAACAGTTGGCGCGGAGCTATGCCAGAGCATGTTGGAGCAGCATTGCCTCCATCTCTCGACCAACGACCTCACGCCGTTCCATCTCGAGAATCGTTTTTCTTTCCCTTTGCCCGGGCTATCCTTGCAATCTTTCCCATCCTCGAGTCCAACAGACAGACACAGTATATGATATGTCAAGCATCGTAGCCGAGACAAGTCGTCGTCCGGTTGCTCACCATTCACCTCATATCCACATGACAGTTTGGACCCACGCTTTGTGTCTCGCACGGCCAACACCTAAACGTTAAACTCCACGATATCTTTTTGGCCCACGTCTATCTGCCACGCGTGACAGGGAACTTCTCAACGAGCTACCAACCGTTGCCGTGTCATCTGGTGCCCCGGAGTCTCCAGTTTTGTCCTTGTGGGACCTCCTTGGTCTCCCACTTCCCCAGACTGAACCGAGCCTTATCGATCTTTTAGCCGTGCTCTTGGCCACCGTGGGAATACGACACGTCCATTAACGCCTTCTCTTACTTTATAGGCTCGAAGCATCACATCCTGCCCGAAGCCCCACTCCATGCTGCAGGCTATGGCAGCGAGGGCCTATGTTATTCACGCGGGTCTTGGGTTGTCTGTGAACTCCCTGGTCATCCCGCTGGCTTAATGGGCTTAGCCAGACTTTGTCACCCTCCTTCGGACTGATTACTCTGCCTCCGCCGACGGCTTCGCACTGGGAGCATAAACGTCTTCGACCATGGTGGATTGGCATTTGAAAAGCCCTTTCGGTCATCCATACCGTGCCAGTACTATCATCTGCAGTGGTTGTGATGCAGACGCTGGCAGATATTGGATGGTTGCGCTGTCGGGAGAGACATAAAGTCGGCTGAACAAGTTGCATTGGCGTCGAAACAACTTGGGAAAGGGATCTGACGACAAGCATCCTGCTGCCTTGACTGGGTGATCTGGGTTTCTCTCTCCTTTCTTTTTCATTCGGAAGACACCTTCTCCGGCGACTTACCATCCTCGACAATCACCCGTAACCATCTCGGGAAAGGCTCCGAAATTTCCCTAATTCGCCAAGGACACGTTCGCGTCACCACCAGTGGCTGTTACAGTCACGGATGTCCCATTCTCAGGAGGCATGGCTCAATAGCGCAGTCGCGAATCGTGGGATAGGGTCAAGCCGTCGGCTGCGATGGACTCCGGTAAATATCTCCCCTAGCTCGTGTTCTCGGTCTTTTGAAGATCTACATGATGCTATTGCGTTGGTTCGATGATTCTTCCCGGATACTGTGGGCTCGTCAATGTTTTGAGTTTCCTGTCAATGCTCTCGGCTCATGGTGTCAGTAAAGGGACACTTATGGAGCGAGCCGATGGGTTGTTCTCAGGTCTCCCACTTCACCGTACGACGTTTCGCTATGTACGTTTCCAATTGCCGGTGCGAATTATCGACAGCGGTTGGGACTAATATCACGTTGCGATAAGTTGAACCGTAACAACCTTGTCCGGAATTGTGGACAGTTTGAAGCGTATGCCACATCGAGTTTGGCTGTTACTTTGCCCCCTTTTCAAGAATCTAACATCAGTGTTGCTCGGCCCAAAGTGTTGCTCCAACTCACGCTGAAGTTGTTAAGAACGGGGATGTGTAGTTGCTCCGTGTCGGCGTGAACGACAACAACAGCGCGTTCGGTACACTTAGTGCCCCTTTCGACGCAATATCAGCACGTTTGGGGCTAATGCGATAATCCCAGCAATCCCAGCAAGAGAGATTTTCGGCGAAAGTAGTTCAACAAGATCGTGAGCTACTGCAAAGTACAAGGTAAGTCACCCACCCCCAGTTCAGATTGACCAACCCTGGCGCCCTTCCAATCCTTAAAGACTGTCGATACCCGGCCCCAGATCTCGCAGTTACCAATAAGGCACTCCGGCTAGACAAATATGCAGTGACCGTGCATTATGGTTTGGTTACACAATCAAAGGCTTTCAAGCCCACCAAGATTGTAAGAAAAATGAGTGGTCATAATCAGCCCATCGCCCAAGAGTGTAGGCCTGTGCCACCAGCCAAACATGGCTGTCGGTGACGAGAATATGCAGCGCCCCTTACCATGGTCGTTCCAGGTCCTCGGTCCTGGGTGCATTTCCCGAATTCGCTAGCATCCATGGCCGATCTCGAGTGATGATTGGGACCGCTGATCCGACCCGCATGATCAGAGAAAGGGCAAGACGTGGATTTGCAAAGCAGATTTCTGATGGGCAATTTTTGATTTTCGGGGACCGGATCTCAAAAGCCGCTCTCTCATCCCACCGTCCCTGTTATTTGGCTGATCGGGAAATCGATAAGGGGATGGGAAAAAAGCATGGTCGTCTCGAATTGGGCAAGCACCACAGTAACGGTAAAACACGAAACAAGGTACGCATGGCAGGTCTCCGTCACCTCGTGCGGGAGAAAACGAAGATGAGCCGCCATTCCGCTACTGGTTAGTTGCTCCCCGTTTTCTTCCCATTCATCCATCCCACTGTTTCCACCCGCTCCCCTCTAATCATCCTCCTCGGACTCTCAGCCAATCCCACGTCTTCGACACCCCTTCTAAGCCCGTTCCTCAGCCTCGATTCTCGGACTGCCCCGGTGTACAAAAGAGCTTGCGATTTGTTGCCCTGTCTTTTCTTGCCCCTGCGTTCCCCCATATCCCAGTGGCCGGAACCGAAGCGGCATACGACGTAGGACGTATGTGCACGGGTTACACCGTACATGATGTGAGATGCTAGCCATCATGATGGTGACGAGGATGATGAAGATCTCCCATGCATGCTGCGAACATCTGGACATGGCATGCGACCTTTTGGCTGTCCTTTCCTGACCTGATCCATGTCCCCGTTCGGCTCGTCTATTCGTCCAGTCGCCGGGCTGAGACTGGAATGGAAAGCAGGGCACATGCGAACATGTTTCCGGCTGGACGGATTACTGTCCCCGTTCCGATGAGAGGGAGGTATTCATGACGCTCTTCATGCGCAGTAATGCTTGAGAGTCTGCGCTCGTGATTCACCCGGTTCGCTATGACAGTACTTTGTTGTTCAAGCTTCACTGCCCACCCTGGTCCATGGATACTTCCTCCTCCTGGCTGAAGTGAGTTCCTGATCCTATCTTGTGATCTAACTGACGCAGTCTTTCATCCCACAAGTCTGTCCACGTACACAGCACGGAGAAATTTCCGTGTACCTGGTCTTTGTACTGTACCCCTGCTCCCCACTCACCCGTTCGTCCTTGGAACCACCAGAGCGAGAGCGAGAACGGGTACGAGTGCAGGATGTCAGTCTCAGGCTTAGACCCACAGCATCTGGATGAAGGGTCCATCCATGGACGGATGGAAGGTTAGACATCAAGCAGCAGACATCAGAGACACAATTCTTGGAGACTGACATGAACTCCAAACGGGTATGGACAGGATCTCTAACCGGCCTGTCTCACTTGTCATGCGTTAGTAACGTATCTGATATCGACTTTTGAAAGGCGAGTTGAGAATCTGATAGATGATCAGTCCGGTGATAATGGACGAGACAATGAGACATTCCCATCAGCTATGGAACCAGCCCACTTGCCTGTCAGCTTCCCCACGGTTTCCAGTTCCAGCAGTTTTATTCCCATGATCCTAGCTCCGGGCCACCAGGCTACTGGCAGGTCACAGACACGCGATTCTATGGTAGCAAGGGCGATCTCTGGGCAAGGTTCTAGCCGCCGTGAACGTGGGGGAAATGTGGGAAGGTCTCAGAACTTCGAAAGAGAGGGGCCTCAGGGGGTCCAAAGGGCAATACCTAGAGCAATGGAGGGAAGCACTGAAGCAAGCACTGGTAGGTAAGGGACATCGGATTATGACCTGAAGGGGAAATGGTGTAAAATATGTGGAACTTTTGAGCCAGGGGCTAACTCCAAGTACCTTTGTATAGCGATCATACGTCAAGCTGCGTACTAGCTACTATGTACGGGGCGAGTGACCAGTCGGTGGTATTGGGGTTGTTTGCTCGACAGCTGGCAGGCAAATAGTACTTCGAGTAAGTACATTCAAGGTTACCTCTGCGAAGGCCAACCGAGAGTAACCGTACTGACCGTCATTATTCCACACACCTACACGCTGTTGAGGAAGTTCATCTGGTTAACCACTTGGTTGACTTAGGTACAACCCATTACCACCTTACAATCAGCTATACCCTCCGGAGAAGACCAATCGCAACAACTCCCCACAACGTCTCCATACTACAGCTGCCAACCTCCGAGCCTTCTATGAACAAGACAACAAACCTCAACCTCTAAACAAGCAAAGAGAAACAACTGCCACACGACAACACCTAAATCCGATCACTCGGATCTCTTTCTTCTCCTATTCTCCTGCGAGCTGCCGCCAGCCACCTGGCGAGCACCGGAGAGTTCATCCGGTTGGAGTGAGGCCGAGGTCAAAATGCCACCACGCCGCCACACTGTGGCATCTAGGCATACCACCCGGTCGAACTGAAAGTACGAGCAAGACCCAACAGTAAAGAAGCCGATGGCCTGATTGTCCGGCCTGTTCTTGTCCCCTCGACTGTCTGAATGCTCAATGATTGGTGGCATCGATTGGGCGGCAGAGCCTGCTGGTCGTTCTATCACTGGCAGGCTGTGGCAGGTTGCGGCAGACTGCAGGCGTGATATCGAACGCCGGGTACCACCAATCCGGTTATTGGAACTGGTTGCTGGAGCGGTAGGTTCCATACCAGATGGCAGTGTCGGAGGTGGTAGCCGGACTACATGTCTATCTGGCTCTAGCTCTGCGACCAACCTGCCTTGGTGACCAACGGTGGTGGCTGGTGCTTTTGTCGAGTGGAACTGTGAAGGTCTTGGTAAGTTGTCAAAACTTCACCTTTACTACAAGTAAAAAGGGGAGAAAACACACATTGTCACCTGGTCAGAAATGACAGCTAACAGCTTTAAGACAGCCTTGAGCCAACTGCGGCATTCTGACTTCTCCTTGGAGATGAACCAAGTGAAGCTGAACTTGTCAAAAAAAATAAAAATAAAAATAAAAAAAATGACAGATCACAAACTAAGGATGCTACCGCTTACCGCAACTCGCTACCATGGTTGAGTTCTCGCGGGCCGTCTGCAGAGCTCAACTTCAACCCCAACCCCTCCAGAACATCATCGTACTCGTTTAGGTCGTAGAGGCATGGCTGGAGGTTACATCCTGGAACCCGCTCCCGGAGTTATCCATCATACCAGATGCGAATAGACCGTGACCCGCTGACCGCACCCGCTCCCCGATGTCCTTGTTGCCCGAAGATTGAGACGTTCCCGGCGCGGTAATGCCCCACTTACGCCATTCATGACCCCGGATAGGCATGGGGGGGTTCATTACCAAGCTAGCCATCACACGTGCTTGAACTCTTCCGAGGATCGTAGGTAGGCAGCTAAGCTCGCCAAGCAACCCCCAGGGCCCTTCACTCGCTCCCTGAACCCGGATCTCAGACATAACAAGGGCATATCAGGTCCCCAATCACACCGAATACCCACGCCATACCTGATTCACACGTGCACATGTCCCTAGGCATCTCGTTTTTAGCACTTGATTTGAGATCGGAAAAAGGGAGATCCGGCTTGGGAATCACACCGATTCCCATATCCTATTATTCCCCATTGCTATTTCCGACTGAGACTAGCATCGTAGATGTCTTCTTAATTCCCGGAGGTTGGAGACAAGCATGAGGAACATCTCCTATCAAAGACATCGGGGTCCACTGTTGCTTCTTGGGACCCATGAGGTTGGGCTCCGAGCATGAAGGGCTGGAGGGGCTAAACTGAGGAGCGGGACGTGAGGTCCGTGGAGGAAGAGCTCTCCCGAGCGTACGGTACCGCTAATTCTCATTCAAAAATCGGATTTATCCCCCACACTATACTAGCCAGTCACATCTGGAGAGACCTTCACGGCGACGCCTCCGGGGCATGCCGGCCTCAGCAAATCATATAATTGGCCAGGACAGAGGGGGATAAATCCGATTTTAATGAGAATTAGCGGTACTTGCCGACCTCAGGTCTTATGCTCGATGTCGTTCCCCGATTCGAAAGTGGGATCCTTCAATGGGACATAAGATCCAGCTAATTGGTCATTGGTCGAACCCACGAACACGATCACCTTACAAGCTGGGCATGGGCCGCCTCCCCTGATTTCACCCAGTTGGTGACCCATTTCCGCTACCTTACTTTGGCACTTGGCGTGGTCACTCACATCCGCCGGTTGGTTAACTTCTTCATCGTGCAGTAGCTGTGCACAGCTTTCGTAGCTGTTGTTGACCGACCCTACCAAGCTAAGCTAAGATACGAGCTAAGATAGGCGACATAAAAAAGTGTCTTACAGTAACAGTCAAAAAATACTGTCCCCTCCACCTCCATGCATTTGCATCAACCGTCCCCCCGTTCAACTTCTTCATTTTCAACCCTTTGCATCTTCGTCAATCTCTGGCCAAAATGAAAGCTCTTAGTATAGTTTTAATCAGCAATTAGCCTACTTCAAGATAATAGCAAAAGTATCTATATTACTTTGAAAGTGCGGCTGCAACTGAAGTTCAAAGTTTAAGAGTTTTAAGCAAACAATATTTAATAAAAACATCACGACCATCACTCTAACTTCAAAACGATTTCAACACTACTAAAGTTTAAACATATCCCCTAAAAAAAGTATATATAAAGATTATATTAATTTAAAGATATTAAAAGCGTTAAATAGTTAAAAAGAATCCTAAATTAAAGTGGATGACTTTTAGAAATTTGAGGTGCATTATTATTTTGAGCTAAGAAATTTGGCTTTTTCTTACATTTTTCTCATAATACGATAACAAAATGATCAAATGCATACAACGTCTACTATACTCTCTAAATCTCAACTCTATTAAATGCGTTTAACATAAATAAAGACAATAATAATAAGAAAGAGCTTCTAAACTTTCATTTACTTAAAAAAATAAGAAAAAGCATTATCCTATTAAGAAAATAATAGTTCATTTTTGGGAACGGACTGTCTCAAGACTTCATTAATAACCTTGTCAAATTCATATTAAAGCGCTACAACGCTGTTAGGAAAGTAAGAAACTAATAAGCCAGGTACTAAAGTAGATGATTATCTTCCATTTATAATTCAAAGCATTAAGAAATATCCAGTTTTGGTGGCGGAATGCATGCTTTGAAAGATGGTAATAAATGCAGTGCATTTGGACATAAGGTGGGGGGGGCAGTATTTTTTGACTGGAAGTCTAGATACCCTCTGACCGCAGATGGAGCTTGGATCTTAACAGTTCCGTAGAAAATATGACAAGTCACTTTGTGCTTACCTGGGTCACGGACATCTCCACGGACCATGAACCACTTCTGGCGGTAGTATCTCGTTCTGTGCATCATTGCCTGCCGGATGCACTTGGTCGGATTACATGGCTATCGAACCCCGCCTCCCCCCCCCCTTCTCAACTTCTTTGGGAAGCTGTAGGCAGGTAAGGAGTACTAACCAAGTAGAGGTCAAGCAGTGTAGTCGTAGCCTCGTTCGTTGCTTTTTACGGATGATGAAAGCGTCGTTCCGGATGGTGAGACAAGCTTCAGTCACATGCCTATCCTATGTTGGTGACTTCCTGTCAACTGCTGTCACCTTTTATGACATGTTGGCGGGTAAGACAGTAGACTGCCCTTCTCAACTTGAGTTGTCTTTTTTTGACCATTGTTGAGCTGGCTAAGGTTCTTTCAATTACTATCATGAACTTTGCGGAGTCTTTAACTTTCTGCTGTTGGTCAGCAAGACAGAAATCTAGCTCAATGCTCAGGCAGTTAGGGGGGTGTCATGAACTTTTGTCTTGCAGTCCTGGGCCAACTGTCACTGTCCGGATAGTTACAGCAGCTTACAAATTGGCTGGTTGTGGATGATGCAGAGATATAAGCTAGCTTTTTGAGCTGACGGGCTGAAGCGTAAAGGGGACTGGGGAACTAGCGTGAAGAATGTGGGGAGTGGAGACGTCCAGACGCTAGAGAGGAGTGCCTGAAGAGGAACAAAGTAAAGTTGGAAGTCTTCTAACCCTCATGAACCGTTTTTGGCATTAGGATTACCGAGTAGCTAACTTGCTGACCTCTCTCTCGAATGAAACAAGATGAACAGTTCCGCTCGGTCTGTAGGTACCAAACTGGCTGGTGGCTAGTGATGAGCAACTCAATGCCCTCGATGGCACTGCAGAGTGCAGAACGAACACGTATAAGGCTGTCAACAACAGGGTTAATCCATGTGGGGAATATGCAGGATGACTTACAAGGCTTTAAGAGAGGGGGAATTGTGAAAACTACCTGACAGAGCGGGCTAGCGGGCACGGGGAGATGGGGAGCTGGGGAGCTAGTGAGAGAAACGGGTATGCGGCACTGGCCGTGAACTTTGTACGAAGAATCAACGTGCGGGGTAACTGACAGCGAACAACAACACAAACAGGCCTCGACCGGAACCATTCAAGGAACTGCCAAGTGCAATTCAAGAAGATTGATCTCAGCTCAACAAAGGGTACTAGGGGACCTTAGCTTGCTTGACAGCCTGTGAGGCAGAAGCTTACAAGCCACACTATCACTTTAGAGAGCTCGCCAAATGGCCTGGAAACAGTTGAATGACGGCTGGGAATATGTTGGTAGAATGACAAAATACAATGTGTAACACAACGTACGTCCTCCGGCGCTTGCTTTCGGATAGAAACCCTGTTATCGCCATCAAGTGCCAGCCAGCGCCACCAAGCGGCATCAAGAGCCGCCATATGTGAACCTGGTGCATCAACTGCGTGATCTGAGACTTCACAAGTGTGAAAGCCGCATATACAAAATCTACGGATGCAGGCTTCTATCTTACCGCCTGCCTCTAGTGGCCTGGCGAGCGGCCTGGCGCCCCTAGAGACTGGTGGTAGTGAAGCCATCAGAAGGTTCAAGGCAAGAAGGACAGGGACAGGGAAAGTTGAGAAGGCAAAGTTATTCTACCTCAGAGCTGTTAGTGCAAGAAGGGCCAGTGAAGGAAAGGAATTCCAAAGCGAGAAAGGCACAGGAAGGCAGAGAAAGGCTTCACCACGCAAGGCAGACACGCATGAACAATGAAGACAAGGACAAGGACAAGGCATGTGAAATTAAGCGGCCAGGGGCAGGGCATGTAGAGATGCTTAGGCAAGGAGAGAGGCTCAAGCAAGGTAAAATGGGTAGGTGATACAAGCTTGACTGGGCAATGTCTATGGGTGACTGCGTGATCAAGAGGTATGGTTCTGCATACACGATGGCTATGGAGAGGGTGTACTAAGCGCTAGTGATAGCTCACCACGTACAAACCAAGGAAGATCCGAGGGCTATGTTCCCAAGCAATATCAACTGGGAGACCTGGTGCCAAAGGAAACGCCAGATGTGACAACGAATGACGTATAATTCCTCAGTGAAGAGAAATGATCTTGCTATATAGGCTGGGAAAGACAGAAAACAACAAAGCCCAAAGACTAAGTTACCTAGAGGTAGGTAAACTTCAGTGAAGAAAACAAGCCACCATGCTGGTACCTAGCTTCCAATCCATCCATACCGGCCAAGTTATCGTTTGCGGTCCAGCTCCAGCTACACTATACGCGGACGAAACCAAGGTGTGCGCCACCACGCGCTGCAAGTCCCGCTCTAACCCTCGGTCTTTCGGATTTATCGATAGTTGCTGCAAAGTTCCTCTGACTATCACCAGCCGACTTTTCTTTCATCCTTTCTCCATGGTACTTCCCTTGCCATGTATGCCTTTCACTTGTGTATGTACTCCTTCTTCCGGCCATGATCTGCCAACATCTCTTGGCTCCCTGTTACTTCCATTTCACGTTTCACTCTCTTTGCGCCTCACGGCAGACCTCGTTCATTCCCTCTCTCCTTCACGCCTATTCCTTCGGTTGTCCAGCGCAAATAGTCTCTCATCTTCCCTTCTCATCCCATGCCCCAGGACCCAATCAGTATCTTCTTTTCCTTAATCGCCCTCAAATCTTCTATTGATCTGTTCCCTCTCGCAACTTCCCGCTTCCCTTCCCTTTCACCTTCCCTCTTCTCATTTCCTTTCCGCCCCAATTTTTACCTCCTCTTCTTACCCTCATGTGAAGAACTCGTCCGACACCCCCCACAAACAACATGATAACAAACCATATCCGGATCCGCTCCCCTCACCAGCCCCGGGCGTGCTTTACACCACGCGTACTCATTCCCCTTGCCTCCACACCTGCAGCACGTCCATTTACCGCCTAGTTGTTCGAGTCGGCATTGCCCCGATGAACACTCGAGTGAGGTCAGGCAGGTGGAGGAGGCGCAGGGGTTGTTGAAGTCCATTGTTTGTGGTTGTGTGTGTTGTTGCTGGCTGAGGGACATGGAGGCGGTGGACGAGTAGAGAGAAGTGTAGCCGACGAAGGAGGTGCCATCATTGGAGTAGTAGGATGTTGTTGATGCGGAGGACTGAGAGGAGGTTGGGGAGGTGGATAGGGTGGAGATGCTGTTGGACATGGACATGGAGGCAGACATGGCTGTGGACGCAAGGTGAGAGTCGTCGTAGATGGCATTATTGCATGGTTGGCGGTTTCCGGTGGTGAGGTCGATGGTGGCGTCGGGGCAGAAGAGGTAGTGGATTACGAAGTAGAGGTCTTTAGGGCAGGGAGGGATGTGGTGGTGGTGGAGGTAGTGGTAGGTGCACATTTTGTCCGTTTGTGTTATTTCTTCTCTTCGAGGTCTCGACGTCCTTGGTATCCTGCTTCTATCCCAATTTCTTGAAGTAGTTGAGTTTCCCCGTGTGTCTTGACCTCAAGTGGCCGAAAGACTGATATGTCACCTCTCAAAGTAGTCCGGTGTTGCTCTATTGTCGTGTAAAATGACGTTTGATAAGGATATGGTGGTTCTTCTTTTGTCTGTTTCTGGAGTTTGACTAACAGACAGCTGCAACTGGCCGTTCTTGATGAGTCTGCGTCTGTTTGTCTTAGAAGGAAGTTAATGTTAGCTTTTCCTTCAGCAATCTTTGATGCCGCAGTAGAACTTACAGTATGTTGCGGGATGAGCTTTGCGGTCCGGTTAGGCCCTTCTATTAGCTGTGTTGAAGGTGCGTTGTGGATCAATATTCTTTCCAAGAGTGTCTGTCCAGTGTCTGGTCGTCGTTCGACTGGCCGGAGTAGTGATAAACTTTAAGTTGGAAATTGTTGTCGCCAACAACTCTTTTCCATTACACTTGAGATTGCACCTTGCCATCTCCTTATACCTTTCTCTCCCTCTGTTCCTGTTGATTTCTGCCCTCTCCTTTACATCTGACTGGCATGTCTCGTCCGCTCCATCGTGCCATTCCTTCGGCTCGATGCCGATTCGGTCTCTCCCTGAAGCTCCGTGGGGCAGCACAAACCAAGTGAACCCTGAAGCAGAATTCGGAAGTACTGGCCGCTGTGTACATCGCAGACTTCCTAATCAGGTCGATATTTGGCAAGCCATTCTCCAAGATGTGGTGCCATTTCCCTGCCAAGCAAGCGCCGTTACGGTCAACAGCTCGGCGAAGCACGTGGGTGCCTCGGTGAACGATGGGCGAGTATAAAGCATGGGAGAAACGTGGGTCTGTGAATGTAGTCGGGCTAAACTCTCGATGATGGTTGTACAAGCTCCGAGACAGCTGTGGTAGTGCCTCTTCTAGGAAGCCAAGCGTCGGGTATGTTGACTTCTCGGCTCTCTGATGCACTCGAGGCTTGAACTTGGCGACTGGATACTGCGATTTGTCCGCTATAAGTCAGCGATATCTGAAATAGGCCTTGAAGGTTCTTCAACATCCATATCTCACTTGATCAGACGAGTATGACGGTAATAGCATCTCAACGTGGACGCCCTCCGAGAATAGCTTGGTTATAGGAATGCTTTGGGCGATTGCGGCGTCTCTACACGGCGTGGCCTCGCAGGCCTTCGATTCGGTGGTTTGCAGCGTATTCGGAATAAAGCGGCAACGGCACGGAGTCTGTGATGGTATCGTGATGATCCATGCTTCGCTTTCCTCTCGAGCTACGTCCGTAATTTAACGGATTTTGTAATCCGAATGGCTGTTTAGTCGAAACCAGCCAGGCCGCCGAGGGGCCCGACTCGCATGACGCATCGATGATGAAACAACCATCGTGTCGTTCTTCTACTCTCAATGGTCAGTCGCGGGATATCGCGAGAGATTCGGCAGAACCCAACTTCTCCGGTGTCTTGACATGAACTTACTGCATAGGACTGAGACAGCAGCTGGGAGCTCGACCGGTCTCCCATGTCTAAGGTTGGTGTCGTCACACGAACTCTCGCTCTTTGGCCGCCTCCCGCCGTCCCATGGTGCAGACTGCAGAAGCGTTGAATGTCAGAAGAACGACAGCGTAGGGCCCGGATGGCGTTTCTACTGAAGACTCCTCGCTGTTGGATCCTTGTTGACCGGCCTCCGTAGCATGCGAGGGAAACGAGTGGCTTGCCCCTTTTTCTGCCAAACAATAAAACATGCCATGGCAACGGCCCCACCTTCTCGTTTCTCGCCCCCTCGCTTCATGTAGAGAGGGACCCTTGGCGGAATGTCTTGGAGACTTGAAAATTTAGCTCAGCCTCCCAAGACAGTTGGACCTCGCCGGCAATCGACATATGCTGACGCAAATAACGGAGAGTTAGTGGACTGCTCTCCGGCAGGCAAAGTGCGGCAACGTACAGAATCAGAACAGTACCTGCATATGCATTGTGCGTACGAAAGCTGCGTGCGGTTGATGAGGCAGGATCAAAGACCTTGGAGGGGCAGATCTGGATAGTCTAAGACGGGTATCATCTCACGACAATTCTCCTTCCGCGCTTGTCTCTCAGATCTTTCCGACCCCTCACTGTCCACAGATGACTTCTCTTTGGATATCTTGCAGCCCCTCATAGCCCTATTAGTAATCGATGGTTAGCCCGAGCCACAGAGCGAACGGTCAGCGCAAAGCAGCATGGCAATACTTCCAACAGAGCGGTTATGGATGCGCCCATCACGTCTGTGGCTGGATATTGGGTTGGAGAAAAAGCAATGTGAGAGATACAGGTTGGGTTGTACCTTGGTTACACGAATGATTTTGGCATATCGCGACATCTGATCCCAGATTTGCCTTCCAGGAACGCGCAGGAAGAGACGCTTTCATCGTCCAAAGGAGCCCAAACTTTAGCGGCCATAAGCGAGGTCTCAGGAGTACACGGAGGCGGACAATATATCTTGATGCGTTTTGTGCTCCGCCCGCTCAAACAATGTCTCGCGTGGTGGACAATCTAATAAAGAATCTGGTGACGCCTTTTTGACACGGCGGCATCCGCTCAGCTCTAACTCGTGGTGTATTTACGGAGGTGAAGTTGTGGTGATTCGAAGCTCGGAGTTGTCGTCGAAGGCAAATACTGAACGAAGCTGTGCGCACGGGTTACGACGAGTAACGAGGAAACAAGACGCTGACTACCACCAAGCCCGGGCAGCAAGTACTGCGCTGGCTTCCGCGAGCCCCGAGAATCAGTCGATTTTGGCTCAGTCGGGCCCGGATGGGAGCCGGAGTATTGTTGTCGAGTAGGAGACGGGCTCCGGGCTGAATCCCATGGCTGAAACCACACGTGAAGTACTTTCTCAGGCCGGACTGCGGCACCATAACGGCGTCTCTCGCTGAGGCAGCCAAGACCAAAAGGCCTCCTGTTACAGTCTGCGGAGGAAGCAGTTCAGTCTTTGCGGCGTGGCGTGGTATTGGTTCTGATACGGACTCGTGATGATGATGGTGACCCTGGCTTGAGGAGATCGCCAAGGATCGAGATGAGTTTGGAACTAAACGGCAGGCATCGCTCGGAGACCTTGAGGGGTTGATATCTGAAAGCATCGTCAGCCGCATGTGTGGGTAGCGCTGGAAGCATAGAACTCAAAGATAACCTATAGCAAGGAGCACAGCTCATCCAGGCGAGCGCTTTGCTCGTAAGAGCGGTACTGTTCATACCTCTATCCATGAGCTCTGGAGCACGGAGAAAAGCGGGTTTTTCTGGAAAACTGGAAGATTAAGTTGAAGTTTTCGACTGGCAGAGTGTTGGACAGGACTTCTGGGGAAGCCGTGGCCCACCGCCGTTCATTACCATATTTACAGACTGCGGGGCAGTGCCTCGTGGGCGGCAGGCTCGTCCGAGGTGACTTGAGCAAGAAGGACCAAGCCGAGGCACGAGAGCAAGTATATCGCGCTAAAGGCGCTCTGAATGGCAGGAATCTGGGAGGATGATGAAGCAGGAGGAAGTCGCGGCGCAGGCCCGCGTCAACCAACTCCAGATGCATGAAGATGGAAACCACAACGAGATCCTCCAGCTACTGCGCAAGGACAAGGAGCAAGGGTTCTGAGGCAGACAAGCCTCTCGAGTCCATCAACCGCTATGATTTGATCAAAGCGTCCCTTGAAGACTTTCAGCTTAGTTTTTCTTTCCTAAATTCCTCTTCCTACAAGCATCGGATCATGCCCATCTTTCCCATTTTTCGCACTTGCCTTTTCACCTTCCCATCACCCCACCATCCAGCTTCGCCCACCGGCACCCCCCCGGGCCTTCAAGATTCCAAAACCCACAACCCCGCAAGCCCTTCTCTCGTATAGCAGTTGTGGCCCACCATCGTTGAGGTTGCTTCACTCATCCCATCATTAGCGGGGCTTCTCACTCCCTCAGATCCTCCTAAAAGCAGGGCATCCAACCAAGTCAATCCTACCCATGCCTTGCTTTCCTATTTCATCTTCTTTCTCAACCTTTTGCTATAAGCCCCCTGTCTTGCTTCGGATGAAGCAACCCGTTTACTTGCGAGTGTGAATCTCCATAGCAACGCCATCAAAATAGCGAGTGTCGGTTTCCATCTCACCGTTAGCTACACGCAAGGCGCTAAATGTTTCACAAACATTATTCTTCTTCGCTCCTGACAGAAGATGTAAGCATTTCAGATGAAGTATCATGGGCCAGATCACGATCTAGACTCGGAGACATTAGCTACCAAGGTCCTGGTCTCTCGGGACCAGTCACTGGTCTGCTCACACGCCCGCAGGATTTACTTGCAAGATAGCCCACAGAGTTGCCACGTCTGGAGAGTCTGTCTTAAATGTCCGGAGAGTCTAACTTGGACGACGACAATCGGACGGCAAGTGATTCACATCTTGTTGGACTATAGACCTTCCGTCCCATGTCCCTATGACCCCACGTCTGATGTTGTCCTGCCGAACCCAGTTACGGATCATGGCAACACTCTAGTAGTACGTTGATACTATTAAGTTGTCACAGGTGCAGGCCTCTTCATGTGAGAAACAGAGAGAACCATATGAGTTATCCTTGTTCTATCTAGCAACGTTTGAAGAAAAAGCGTGCAAATTTACTGTCGACGAGGACTTCACTAAGTCAAAAACCGATGCGCAGAGATAACAAGGAGGGTGCGGGAGGTCCTGCCCAGAAGTTGAGAAGTGCAAACATGCTGTACTCGTCTTATCTCTCCTCGCTCTGCTCATCTGATCTAGTTCAGACGAGCGCTTCCCCTCAAAACTACCTGTGGACACGCGTGACAATAGGCAACACTGCTTTTGAATAGACAATATCGGACTTGAGTGGGGCATGCGGTCTGTGTCTTTTTCTTCTATAAGTTGACGACTCCCTGACTGCTTTCCTCTTCTTCCTCTTTTCTTCCTTTTCAACTTTCTAGGAAAGTCAAAACTGACTCACTCACTCACATCGACGTGACCAGACCTTTTCTCACAGAAAGTTCTTTTTACTTCTTCAAACACACTCTCAACTCTCCACACTCTCTCACAAAAACCAACTCTCCTCCAACCACATCTCCAACCACAACTCCTCCAACCATGACTTCCCAGTGGGTGTGCTGCCAGTGCAACGCTACTGGTCGAACCGGCGACCACTGCGACTGGGTGCTTCACCAGGAACCCTACTCGCCTGATGCGCACGAAGCACTCCAGGAGCAGTGGTCGTCGTTTGACGAGGAATACCAAATCGTCGAGGATGATGGAGAGATCATGGTCTTCTGCGACCACCAGAGATGCGAAGATTGCCCCAACTGGCATCCCCAGCCCCAGCCCCAGCCCCAGCCTGCCTTGCCCCGGCCTGCCATGTATCCCCAGCCGCCGCCCTGGCTTTGGCCTCCTCAGCCGAGGAACTACATTCCGCGTGGTAAGTGATTCCAACGTGTTTTCACCCTTACTTCACCTCTACCTTAGATACATCTTGACATTTCAACCTGCCCATCATGAATCAACGAAGATTACATGCTAACTTCTATTCATTTTTTTCAGTCTCAAACACCATCTTCGGCGACGTCGCGGCGGCGAGGGGAGAGTTCGAGGGGTATGCCCAAGAGACCGGGAACTAGCGCTCCTCGGCTCTTGGAGTAGACCCCCTCGGCTCTCCTCTCGTCGCTGCAGGAGCAAAGCGCCCCCGCTCCCCCTCCGACAGTAGCAGCAGCAGCAGCCTCAGCAGCAACAACAGCACCGGCCCCAGCCCTCCCTCCAAAAGGAGGAAGCTGTCTGCGTCCGGCCCCGGCTCCCCCCCCTCCTCCGCCGCCTCCTCCTCCGGCGAGGAAGAGGACGAGGACGAAGAGGAGGACGAAGAGGAGGACGAAGAGGAGGACGAAGACGACGACAATGACGACGACAACGATGACTTTGGCTCCGGCCCCGACTCTCGCCCTGGTCCCGGCCCCGGCCCCGGCTCTGCCACAGCCTCTGCCTCAGCCTCTGGCTCCGGCTGTGATCATAGGAGGGTACCTAACAAACGCCTTCTTTTGGTCAGAGCCGGATGCCGGGAGGGGGGCACACGACGACGACAAGCTCGGCCGCAGACGGGAGGGTCGCCCCTTGCTTTGTTGTGAGGTTTCGGGTTTTTGGGTGTGGGAAGGGTGGGTGGGTGGTGGTGGAGGAGGAGGAGGTGGTGGTGATGGTGGTGAGGGTGATGGTGATGGTGGTAGTGGTAGTGGTGGGAGTGGTAGTGGAGGAGGAGGGGGGGAGGAGGTGCTGGTGGTGAGGGTGATGGTGGTGGTAGTGGTGGGGGAAGTGGTAGTGACAAAGGAGGATGGTATTGGCATAAAAACCATATCCAGCTTTCACCGTATCACAACCGTACGACTACGACCACGACCACGACCAAGGCATTTAGTAGGAAGGGGAAAGGTCCAGGTGATGGGATAGTTTTGACGGGATGATTTGTGGTTTGTCGTGGAGGAAACGGAGGGTGGACGGGAGGTCTTGGGATGGGAGGTGTTAGCGGGGGGTCGGATGGGAAGGTGTTATTGTGGGGTGGGTTGGCGCCGCTTGCGGAAGGAGGAGCGCCGGAGACGTAATTTGAGGGTCGTTTTCAAGAGTGGCCTTTGGTCTGGGACTTTATACGTTTGTTTGTTTGGGTTTGGGTTTGAGAAGCATTTACGAGCGAGCGGAGTTGGAGGTCTTTGACATCACTGAGATGAATGCATAAAGATTTGATGATCGACCTGGAACTGGATAGTACATCTACATGACTTGAATTGAGTCTGAATGTGGTTTGACGGTAGCTTGTTCGTGCTGTTGCTGAACGGGCACCAAAGACTCTATGACCCTCCATGATATTACGTGCCCCTTGTTATTGCTCCTTAACCAGCGCGTCCGCCTTCATCATAAGCACACGCCCCATGATACCCAGACGTTCGTTGGCTAAAAAGCCGTTCAATACACTCCTCGAAAGGGCCAGAATTGTCGATGGTGGTGCATTTCTTGCAGAACTTCGTATTCGCTTTTGAGGTGAAGAGATAGCGCGCAAGGCCAGTGTAGTGCTCGTTGCGCTTCCCAACAGTACCGGTGACGCTCATCGGTGTACTTGTCTGACGACAAAACGCTGGTATACGTTATTGGCACCGATGCATAGCCCTCTAAATGGGTCGCCCATTGCCGCCAACTCCTTCATCATCTTGTTCATGATGTGGTGGTCCAGCGCGGCAACCGGCGCTGCGAATGAGGACGAGCTCATCTTGACTGGGGTGGCTGTGTACCTGAAGTGTTCAAATTGAAGGCCGCGTAGAAGTATGGTGGGTGGGAAATCTTGTTGGACCTCTGGCCTGTTCGGGTTCGTGGTATGGTAATAAAGAAAGTGGGCTTGCCGCCCTCCTTGGGCGTGGAGATCTTCGTGTATGGTGGGCTCAGTTGTCGTGGGAGCTGTCTCCATGGAAGGCGCGGTTGCTTCTGATAACTCTGCGTCGGTGTTCCTTTGTTTGTTGAACCGGCGAAGCTGTCTGATAAGGGCGTCAAAGATGATCAAGGAGACGACTGGCTGCGGCATCTGCACACTGGGCCTCTCTTCCTCATTGACGAAAAACATGTCTCTGCCGTTTCTGCTGCCCTGTCGCAACCGAAGCTGTCGATGGGATCAGGCGTGCATGGCTCCGGGAACTTCTTGGCCAAGCAAGTCGGCCGAGACGTCTGAAGAAGCAGCTCTGATCCGTCGTAGCCTTCAGAGTTGAGCAAGAAAAGTGCCAAGGCTTCGGCTTCGCTGAGAGATACCACTTTATCCATGCCATGGATGGTATCCTTGCTACATCCGAACACCTCCAGGACCAATTCCGTGTAGATGTCCTCAAACTTGAGATCCCACCGTGAGTTGCGACGGCCGGGCGGGACACCGACACAAGGGGTGATTTGGCGACTCGGTAAAGGGAGAGTTCTGCTAAACTTCCGGAACCACTTATGCTGATCATCCTTGGTGGATTTGCCCTTGGTTCTTCCTTTCCTTAGGGCGTCCAGAGGTCAGAGCTTGATTAATTTGAAGCCTCCTGGACATGCTGAGTGTCTCTCGGCTCATACATCACCTTCACTTCGTCTCACGAGACTAGGTAGCTATTATGGCAGACATCACCCCGGACATCCCACAAACCCTCTTACCGGTACCGCTTACCAACTCAGACTGGATATTTTTCATTTGGATTCCAGCTCCAGTGGCCTGGTACGGCATCGGAATATTTGTCCAACGGCTCCAGCGCTTCGTCGCGAGGATAATGGCCATGGCCCGTGATACCGCGCATGGAGACATACGCCATCATCTCCAAGTCAGTGAAGCCATGAGGAGCGTCACTACCCAGACTGTTGCTGTAAAAAAGGAGTAAACGTGTATGTGAGGTTCACGAGCTTGTGCGCATGACCCATGTGGGCAACGATATCCACCTTGCAAATCTGAAGCTGTGTTCTGCTTGAATCACTGTCCGAATGAATTTGCTTGGAACTTAGAAGGAGCGTGGAGCTTGAGATGTCAGTTGCCCCGACCCAGGGCATATCCAACCTCCAACGTCTGGGAGAGTCTGGACATATCGAGGCCTAATTAGCATGAGCCCTGTAACTAGACGGTACTAGATGATGTGTTCTCCAGTTGGTAATCTATGTGTACTCTGTAGATTTAGATTGCGTGCTCTTCGGCTTCCCATGTGCTCGACAAAAGACCCCCTCAGCGACTGGTTTTCTTCACAGCAATACACTGGTATGCGCTTGCCAGTATGGCTGTAAACTGCCAAGCCAAGGACGGTACCTGCCCTGACGTAAATTCCTTCCTTCCTTTCTCCCTTCTTTCCAGCCGGACCCAGATCCAAACCAGGCAGGCAGCAAATAACACCTACCCGCCTGCCTCACCGGCACCGCACCTTCCCTGAACCACCTTCCTCACTTCGCCTTCATAAGCTACTCTCTCCGAGTCACATTCAACAAACAAAAAAGGAAGTGCAGTTAGTATAGTGGTTCAGTACTCTCGTTTCCTGAACGCCGCTGTCAAGGACCCTAAGAGGTTAATCAAACGAGCGACCCGGGTTCGAATCCCGGACTGCGCACAGTTTCTTCTTTTTTTTTTTGTTTTCTCGCTTTTCTCTCGCTTTTCTATTTTGTCTTCAAAGACTTCCACTGTGATTCTGCTACTACGTGGCCCTTGTTACTTGTATGCTAACTAACATCCATTAAAACTCCGGGGCCATCAAGGCTTACTATGCAAAAAGTAGATAGATAGATATGTACAAGTTTGTTCAAATAAAGTCACTCCCCCCTTCTTCCTCCTCCTCCTCCGCACTATTATCAACAGCCCTCCTCCTTTCTTTATCACCCACAGCACCCCTAGGCTTCATCCTAACCCCCTGCCCTTTCAGCGCCGCGTACCCAGGGGCATTTGCGCCGTTTGGACTTCCATGTCTCCCCTCTTTCTCGTTCCCTTTCCCGTCCACGTTATCAGCCTTCATATTCCTTTCCGCAGGCCCAGGACCAGGACTAAAATCCAACCAGGAATTATCCCTATCCATCTCTCCATTCTTCCCACCATCCCGCTCGTGATCCTCATCCCCCGCTTGTCCACTTTCGATTCGGGCGGAACCCTTTACTCCCTCCACCTCAGCAGCCATCAACTCCCGCATAATCCCCAACCCCTCTTCTCGTTCGGCTTCATCGCGCAGTCCTTTGCTAAGTCCCCAAGCGGCCATGAAGGCAGTGATGCCGCGGTAGTTACGATGTAACCAGAGTAGCTCGCGAGAGGAGAGGCAGGCACGGGGACTCCAAGTGGGGGTTGGTGGTGTCGGTGTTGGTGTAATACCTCTAGTTGTAAGTACCTGGACGATTGGGGTCGGGGGAGTGACGGTGGGTGTTTGGAGTTGTTGGAGGGCAGGGGTTGGCGCTGCTGTTGTTGTTTTCGTCGCCGTGGCGGTGGTGATGGTGGTGGTGGTGGCAATCTGTTCTGTGGCGCTGTGTCCCGTTTTCTCTGTAGACCGGAGGGAGGAAGAAGAAGTGGATTTTGATAGTTGGGGTGCATGCTGCGGCGGTCTGCTCCGAGTAGACTTCGAATAACTTAAGCTATCGCTCCTCTTGGGGATGAAGTGTGTCGGCACCGATTGGGAAGACGCGTTGAGGGTCGAGGCAGATGCCAATGATGACGAAGTCGAGGGTTTCTGCTGATGCTGGTGCTGTCGCTGCTTCTCAGGTGGAGCAGTTGCCGATCGCGAGGGAGCAGAGGAAAACTGAGACTGAGACAGAGACAGAGAATAAGAGGGAGGAACGGGCCATATGCTCTCCCTTATTCCACCACTTTCCGATTCAACAGCCTCCCTTTGCGGTGGTGTCAAGGGAGGAGACAAAACTCCCAATCCGACTCCTCCGTACCCAATTCCCAAGGCAGAAACGTCGTTAGAGGAGGAGGAGGTAGGCGGCGATGGCTTGTCGCGAGTAGTCCTGCTTCCACTGCTGCGCTGGACCATGACATTGACAGTATGAGGAGCTCCCTGCTGCCTCTCCCTTGGAGTTGGAGTATCTTCCCGCTCGCCAAATTCCGACTCAGATTCAACAGAGGAGATGAGTGGACTGCTGACGCCGATAGCGCCAGTCATGTTGATGTTATCCTCAGCCCTTCTTCCACCGTCTACCAAGGGCGTGACGCTACCGGGGGCTCCGGGCGGTGGGGGGACGGGAAGTGGTTTCCATTTGGAGTTACTCCTCGTTATTCCTTGGGGCTTCCACGTCTCTTCGGGCTTTGCGACGACGGCTGCGGCACCGTCTTTCTTGTCTAGCTGTACTGAAGAAGAGGTAGATGACGACGAAGAGTTGGAGGGCACCCTCAACGGCGCGGGGTGAATACTCCCATCACTCTTCGTATGCCTGTGCCGCGACTGATAACCTTGACCTTGTCCCTCACGTTCATGCGGGTCCCCCCCTCCATTATATATACCTCCCAATCCCAACTCCCTTAACTGCGGCCTTTCATGCAACTCCGGACTAACCGGCCTCGGCGGCTTCCCAGTCGCTGCAGCAGGCTTGGTGATAACCGTCAGTGATTCAGGCGGATCGGGGTACAAATCCGACCATTGTGTCACTCGGCTATCGATGCTGTTGGCGCAGCTGGTTCGAGTCCGGCTTGGTGGAGCGAGGAAGTTGGAGGACAGAGAAGATGAGTGCACATGGCTGTTGGATTCGACACGGCCGCCGCCGAGGTGGATGATTTCGAGGGTTTGGTGGCCTGAGTTGGAAGAGGAGGAGCGGCCGGCGGTTTTGGATTTGGATTCGCTTGTGTGGGTGTTAGTGATGGGTTTGGTGAGGTGAGGTGAGATGAGATGGGGAAGGGCAAGTGGGAAAATGCGAGGGGAGATATGAAGACGTACCGGCTTGAGTTAGACCTCTTTATTACCCAATCCTTTACCCTTTGAGTGGACTTGCCGCCTCCAATCATTCTTGATCCGGAACCTGAAGGTGACGGAGGCGAGAGAGGTGAGGAGAAAGACCTGCTCAGTGATGACGAAGGCCGTTCTTGAGTTTGACTCTCCGCACCCGTATACCGTTGATGATTATATTGGGAGGTGGACGTAGAACTTGTGTAAGTGTTTGACCTTTTTGGGACATGCAAGTTCTGGCTGTGTCCGTTATGGTTGTAAGTGTGACCCCTCGAACCATGAGAACTGCCACTGCATAGGGGGGGCAATTCCCCATTTAACGACTCCGGGATGGTCTCCATGTTGTACTTCACAAAGTACTCGGCAATGGTGTGCTGCTGAGTCGGATTCCAAGTGGTGGCTGTCGCGGCTGTTGCTGAACTTCGCAATGTCGGTGATGGTGCTGTCATACTGCATTCCAGTCTGCAGCATTCACAAGCAAGGCAGCAAGGGCTGATGGATCACGATGATCACCGCCTCGGACCGGTAGTGAGTATAGAGGTTGCAATGACGGCGCAATACTACCGGCGCGTTTTCCCGGCAAATCAGGTTCCTTGGTGTCTTGGTGATGAGCAGAACTGCAGATGGTGAGGGAGTTCTAGGCCAGGCGGATCAGGAATTGAGCATAGTAATATATTGAGCAGCGCCAGGGTTCCATTGACGTTCCTGTTTCGGCCATACTGGAACTTTGGGCTCCGGATCGCTCGATGGCGGGCTGGACCACATGGGTTGATGGGGTATCGATGTTTCGTTCGGAGCTTCGCTTTGTTTCGAGTTCCTGCACGGAATGGGGGAAATGCATCGTCGACGACGCATCGAATGGTCGTTCGCCATGGTCTGGTATCACAGTGGCACGTTGATGATTTCGGTCCCCTTTCGCCGATGTTTGGGAACATCCTGGATTCGGTCGTATGAGTGGTCGACGTGGTTTCAAGCTTGGGCCCCGTAGCTGTGGGTGTCCATGTGGTTTCCGGGCAAGGAAGCGAGCCCATTGGCTGGGACGAGGGCAGACTAAACCCAATCAATCTCGAGGGTTCCAGCCAATCCGACATCCCAAAACGTCCAGGAGGTATATCAGCCTCCATTAAGAAACGTTGATGAATGCTTCCTTCCGAAGTCAAAAATATCCATCGTCGGAGATCACAGATTACGAGATAAGCAATGCTTTGAAGTGATGAAGTTGGTGTCTCACGCACATGTGAAATCTATTCAATAAGCAGACCGCTCCCAAACGCCTTGATGCCTGCATACCCTTACTAATATGTATCTATCCGATGAACTCCAAGCCAATGCCATTTCTCGTATCAATCGTGTACTCATATCATGCCTCTATAGTTCCGTAACTGCCGTGATCTGCCGAGGCTCCCGCGACAGGTCTTCTCCTTAGGAGTGATTCTCCCTCGGCAGAAGGAGTATTCGTCGCAGAAATCTTTCTGTACCGCACCACTTCCGTCCCGGTCTCATCAACAACCTTCTCAGCCACAAGCTCATAGCCCCCAAGCCGAGGCAGAACCTTGGTCCATACAACCCAGTATATTGCACCGAGACCAAGGACCCCGGTGCCAACAAGAGGGAAAGTGTAGTACGGGTAGCCGTCAGCATTCCAGTCGTCGTTGGGTGGGATGAAGGGGGTGATGGCAAGGAAGATGTTGAGGCAGAGGTAGATAAAAACCACTGGTAGCCAGGTGCGCCAGGGTGAACTCCATCCTTCGGTCTTGCTGAAGCGGAGGTAGATGAGGCCGCCGGCGACGAGGCCGTTGATCCAGGCACCGGGGTAGGTGTAGCTGATGCCACAGAGTTAGAGTTGACCGCGACAACAAGGAAGAAGGGACCATACAGATTGACAAGGAAGTTGTAGGCAGGTCCGGGAGGAGGCCCGACAAGGACAATGACAGTCACGACCCAATGAAGTAACAGCTATCACAGAGTCAGAATGACAACATTAACAGATGATTTGAGCAACTCACTGAAGCAGCAGGCGTGTTGAACGGCTTGATCGATGCCCAAAACTTGCTCCCAGGCAAAACGCCTTCCTTGGCCAGCTCCTGGTTAACCCTCGAGTGTGTAAAGCTCACGGCCAAGACATTGCCAATGTTACTCAAGGCCACAAGAGCCGGGAGACTTCTGGCCGCTGCGCTCTCTCCAAACATGTTGCGGAAGAAGAGCCCGGCCACGATGACCTCAGACTTGGCCAGCTCAGCCTTGGGAATAGCAGCGAAGTAGGCGACGTTGGCGAGAACGTAAAGAATGGTCACGCCAACGACCGCCAAGGGCGCCGCGATGGAGAGTGTCCGCTTGGGATGCTTCAGCTCGCCCATGACGTAGTTGGCATTCTCCCAGCCCTTGTAGCTATAAACGACCTGAAGGAGGGCAGTAGCATAGGCATACGCTCCTCCGCCCCCAAATCCATCGCCCTTTTCGATGGACCAGATGTCGTCAAAGTTGTGAGGGTCGGGAACTCGACGATGGCCAGCCAATGCAGCGAAGCCCGAGAAGACAATCAGTAGTAGGACTAGTACTTTGAACACCCCGAGTGCGTTGGTGAGCCTCAACCCCCATTTGGGCAAGACGGAGTGGAGGAATACGACGAAACTGATGCACAGCACGGCAATAGCCCGGGCCGGCCATCCGTCAGGCAGGTCGTATCCTAGGGCCAGCAAGACATAGCGGCCAAAAGCGAGCGAGTTTCCGGCAGAGAAGCCGAGAAGGACGATCTGAACAGCAAAGACGCTGGTGACAAGATAGACGGGTTGCCGGTATACTCGTTCGAGGTAGTTCTTTTCGCCCCCAGATTTGGGGATGGCCAGGCCGAATTCCAGATAGACGCTGAGTCCGGATAGTGTCAGAAGACCAGCGGCGCCCCACATCAACAGGCAAATACCAACGGAGCCTGTGGAAGCGAAGATGCTGGATGGTGTTGAGAAGATGCCCGTTCCGATCATCTTGTTTAGGATCAAGAACACGGCACCTGTGACGCCGATTTTCCTCGACTCTGGTACTGCATATTCCAGGGAATCTCCGGAGATGGATCGGCCATTGACGTCGAGCATCTCGCTGGCAGCAACACTGCTGATACTGGCGGCATCGAGGTCCGGAGATGCCAAGGACTTGGACCCTTTTCGGTCGGTGCCCATCGTTGTAGTATGAGGTGTTCAAACAGTGAAGATTAATTTTGACAAAACTGTATAAAGAAACGGAATGCACACAATGCTAACAGTCGGCCTCTTTAAAGGACCTTTGTAAAACACATGAAAAGCAAAGATGTCTTGACAAGACATGTTGGTATCTTTGATGGGCAGATGACAAACCACCAAGTGTGGTGGTGATCACTAGGCCGATGGCGTGCTCGTGGGAAGCGATTTGCAGTGGTTGCACGGGGCTCCAACCCACCGAGCACCATTCCCGATCCGGAAGTTTGGTTGTGTTCCCGGCCAGAGGACGTCTGCCGTTCAACCGGAGTGCGCCGGGGGTGTCCCGGCCGGGAGTTGATATCAGTGTTGACTCCGTGTTCCGGCGCCGGATGGGGTTCAAGCTAACTCCGCCGCGGGCCTGCACTTCCACTTGCGGTTGTGGTTCTGCTCTTGGCATTGGTGAAGAGCCATCTTGAACATTGTTCAGATGAGGGGCGGCGCGGGGCACAATAATGGTCCAAATAACGGCATGGGTTTTAGTGTAAGAGTAAGAGCAAAAGATTAATTCTGTCACGTAGAATGATATAACCCCGGACAGTGCCGTCGATGCCATTGTCGATTCAATATTCAGGCGATGAAGTGAGGTTGAAGCTGACTAGATACAGTACGACGGACGGACTGTGAACGATGAAAGAGACGAAACGACTCAGGCGTCTCGACGGCCCGCAACAGCCCGTCAGAGCCCATTCCGCGGCTGCCATCGCGCTGTGACTGGCCGTGCCTGGCCCAGCGCTCCCGCCCTCAGCCGCCTTACCGACCCCTGTCAAAGGGTCCACTAAAAAGATGTCGCCCCTCTTCAGCCCGGTCGGTGACTCTTCAGGCCGAATCGACCCCGCTATCGGCCGGCCATTGGATTCCATTGTGAAGCCATCTTCAATCGCGAATCCCAACCTGACACGCGCCGCCGTTGATTGTCCTTTTCCCAATATCGCGACACGAGCCACGGTATTCTTCGACACCCACAACCACCATGACCACCGATTCCACTCTTGCCGCGACGGCCGACGCCAAGCTCGCCATCTCTGGCGACAACAACAAGTTGACCAAGGAGCAGCAGCTTGCCCTCATCAACGTCAACTTGGCCGAAGTCCTCAACCCCGAGATTATCGAAAAGGTCATTGACGAAGGCCGCGCCCCGAGGATCTACTGGGGTAATTACGACTCCACTTCCATGTCATCAGAAGAACTAAAGGCTAACCTCTCGCTCCGTTTACAGGAACTGCCACTACCGGTCCGTACTTTGTCGCAAACCATGTTCCATCCTCGCAACACCTAGCTGACACCCCTTTAAGGCCGTCCTCACTGCGGCTACCTAGTTCCCGCCATCAAGATCGCCCAATTGCTCGCCGCTGGCTGCCATGTCATCGTCCTCCTCGCCGATATCCACGCCGTCCTCGACAACCTCAAGTCCACCGTCGAGCTCGTCGGCTACCGCGCCAAGTACTATGAGCGCACCATCACCGCCCTCCTGAAGTCCGTCGGTGTCCCTACCGACAAGCTCGAGTTCGTCCTTGGCAGCTCCTACCAGAAGAGCCCCGAGTACATCATGGATGTCTACAAGCTCGCGACCCTCGTCTCCGAGCACGACGCCAAGAAGGCTGGTGCTGAAGTTGTCAAGCAGTCCGACAACGCTCCTCTTTCCGGTCTCCTCTACCCTATCCTCCAGGTCCTCGACGAGGAGTACCTCAAGGTTGATGTTCAGTTTGGTGGTGTTGATCAGAGGAAGTTGTTCGCTGCTGCCAAGGACTGGCTCCCCAGGCTGGGCTACAAGGAGGTATGTCATCATTTGGCTGAGGAACAGCACAATGAGATACTAACGTACGGCTAGCGCGCCCACATCATGAACCCCATGGTCCCCGGTCTCCAGGGCTCCAAGATGTCTTCCTCCGACCCCGACAGCAAGATCGATCTCCTCGACGCCCCCGATGTTGTCACCAAGAAGATCCGTAAGGCCGAGGCTGCCCCCAAGATCACCGAGGGCAACGGTCTCATCTCCTTCATCGAGTACGTCCTGCTGCCCGCGGCTCAGCTTCTCGGCAAGGAGGGCTTCCGTGTCGACCGCTCGCGCGACAACCTCGAGCCCCTCGTCTACACCGACATTGCCAAGATTAAGGCCGACTACGAGAGCGATGTTGTAAGTTACCCGTCCCTTTCTTTGCCTTTCAAGTCAGATGATGCTAACACCACCGACAGCTCACTCCCCAACTCGTCAAGCCCGCCATCTCGACCGCCATCAACGAGCTCCTCGCCCCCATCCAGACTGCCTTCCAGGCCTCTCCCGAGTGGCAGGAGATTGCCACCAAGGCCTACCCTCCCGAGATCAAGGCCAAGAAGGAGAAGAAGGTCAAGAACAAGGGTACCCGCTACCCTGGTGCTGCGGCTAAGCTCGAGGATGCGAAGGACGAGGCTACTCCCGAGCCTGCGACGGAAAACGCATAAAGGCATAGACTGCATAAAATGTGTTTGAGTGATGAACTATTTTCTTGCATCTAGCGTCTTTGTTTTTTGATCATGTTTGGCTGGGTTTTGTCATGTAGGGTAGATAAAGGGAGTTATAAAAGTGTATAATGTCAGGGTTTGTTTCTGGGTTGATGTTCGAAAAACACATGGGCATATGGTATGTGTAGAGCTCTGGTCTCGCGACTCGGCGACACATCAGATATGACCACACATCAAGGGGCAGGAAGATACGAACTGTGCTCTCTCCACGGCACCAAAGTCAAAGTCGAGAAACACTATCGAGCCGTGACCTCAACCAGCAGTGATCATCTTCCACATCCCGAGCAGTGGCACACACACATATCTCCAGCCGTCACATCACAAGAACCGGCGTCCAGAACAATGACCGGAAGCAAGCTATGAGGCATGGCGGTACAGCATACAATCAATAGCACAGCACGCATCTAGATAACAGACGCAAGACTCCGAAAAGCGGCCATACGGACAAAAACACCCTCCAAAAAGAGCATTTTCTACGGTGATAAAAATGTAGATCTCAGAATGAAACCACCGCCAGACTGATTAACTGACGTTAGAGATTAACGAAGGATCATTTCTTCTTCGAGCGTCCATGGGAACCAAAGCCCCCTTGCCACGTATGCACTGCTCACTGAAGAAACCCAATGCTATGGCTGGAAACACCCGGACTATCTGAAGAAGAAGAAAAGGAGAAGAAAGGTTTTAAGAATTCGCGACGCGCGCGATTTGCAGATGTAGGTCGAGTTTGAGATGGTCTGTGCACCGTAGTGGGGTTGTTGTTTCTGTGTGGATTGTGTCTATCATCACGTGCTGCCGGAAGTCGGGGAACTTTGGAGGGACAAGAACACAAGAGGATGTCGACAGAGGGTTAGGGTCAAGATTCGAATTAGCTTTGTTTCTATTGGTCGCATTCATACCGAGGTGCCGAGAGCTCCAGTTTTGTTGCGGCATCCCGCCCGATGTCTCTGCTCTGGCGGGCAGGGCAGCGGGCACAGCGAGTGCGGTTCACAGGCGTGCGACGAATGCGCGAACGGGTCCCGGGACGTCCTCGGGAAATGGAACATCATTGATTGACCGGATTGACGACCTCCAGAATCCCCAATCCACACATCCCATCCATCCACATCCACCCCTTCCGCAGTCCGACCAGACCTCCCTCCAATCGATCCCGGTAGAGACAGAGCGACACCAGCCTGAAAGTCCTCCCGAGATTCATCTGCTGCACCTTGTCTCCCGAACCACCAACCATCACACCCCCTCCGTCGTCACTCCGTCGTCGTCGTCGTCAAAATGATTGCTCAGCGCGCTGGTACCACCGCCCTTCGTCGGGGTATGTCTCAACTTTTTTTCTTTTGTCTATGTTCTTTGTTTCTCGGGGTTGCTCTCTGTTGCGCATTGGGTGCAACATGCAATGATGCAATATCTATCCCATCCCATCCCATACCTCCCGGCCCACGCGACTTGTTCCCCGTTCCCCGTGATATCGTGAAGAAGGATGGAAGGCTAATCGCGCTTAAACATTCACAGTGGCCGCTGCCCCTAGCAGCGTCTTCAAGCTTGCTCCCTTTGCTATGCAGACTAGGTAGGCACCGATCGCCCTCTCTCGAACATATTACTCTCCCCCTCCGTCACCGATGTTGCGATCCCGCGTCACCCGGTTCTTTGTCTCTGGGGCTCCGGCGGTTAGACTCAACACCTCCCGTCGCCATGGTTACCGGTCGACACATGCCCAAGCAAGAGGAGGAATACCAACAACAGGACCGGCGCAAAGACACCAGGAAGCTACCGAGACACCCGGCAATACGCGCCCAACCGCCGAACTACCCGTCACCACCAAAACCAGCCAACACAACTATCACCACCAGCACCGTCACCAGCGTCACCACCACCAACACCCCTCCCACGTCCACCAACCTCAACCACCCAACCACCCACCTTCTCCGAACGTTTAACTAACGCCCACCCCCTCACCAAAAAAAAAACAGAACCATCCAAACCGAAAAACTCACTCCCGCCGACGCCTCCGCCCTCCTGGCCAAACAACGTCTCAACCGCCCCGTCTCCCCCCACCTCGAGATCTACGACCCCAAGCAGACCTGGTTCGGCGGTTCTGCATGGCAACGCATCACGGGCGCTGGCTTTGCCAGCGCCCTCTACGCCTCGGCCATCGCCTACCTCGCCGCTCCCCTCGTCGGCTGGCACCTGGAGTCTGCTTCGCTCGTCGCTGCCGCCGCTGCTTTGCCCGCTGGTGTCAAGGCGGGGCTCAAGTTCCTTGTTGCCTGGCCGTTTGTCTTCCATGCTATCAATGGTGTGAGACATTTGGCTTTTGATTTGGGTATTGGGTTTACGAGAGCGACGATTATTAAGACTGGTTGGTACTTTTGGGGTGCGTCTATTGTTGGGGGTGTTTACTTGGCTTTTTTCATGTAAAGCATTCCCACCACCTAGGGATGGTTTGCTAAGGGGGGTAGAGTAAGGGAATGGATTGGGAGGAAGGGAAGATTGGGTGGAAGGAAGAGGAACTCTTGGACAAATCCTGCGGTTATCCACGGAAAAGATTGGAGAGAACTGGGTTTGTCGTGTTGTATGAGTAACCTGTGACCTAGGAGAGGAAGTGAGGTGTTGGAATGGAAACATTCACTTTGTTTTTTTCGTGTGAAGCACGATTTATGCGATCTTGACATCTGTACAACAAATACCTACGTGACAGACAGTTTGTGCTGGGTCGATAAGACAAAACCCAACTTCCAATGATCCAGCTCAAGGAACCATTATGTCGGTGTCGAGGTGTCAAAGTAGACCACCAATGATCACAGCAAGGACTCATCATGGAACAGCCCGGAAGGCAAGCAAAGAACGAACTGTTAGGTTTATTTCCGAGAGAAGTACCACACCGTATATTTTAAGGCCATGCATGGAGCCGACTGTCCATCAAGCTTGAGCGACCCTGTGTATCCGACTAATCAAGTCCATTCATTAAGCTCATATGAAACCAAACCCAAACGCCACGCTGTGTGATAAAAGAATAGCAAAAGCAGGTAGAATACAATTGCGGAAATGCAAGTCCCGTAGGGATCAAAACCTGTGTTCTGCCGACCATTTCCTCCCTCAGTCTCGGTTACTCAACCCAGAGCTCAGGCCTCACCCTCAACTGTGCCCTAACCTCTTCAGCGTCCGTGTTAATCAAGAAGAAGATGTTTGGCGGGCAACGGGTTCCTCCTCAGCAGGATTGTGAGCTAAAGGAGCTGAAGCAGCAGCCTCGGCCGCACTAGACGATGATGACGAACCAACAGGTTGTACCACCGCCTCAAGTGAATTTGTCCCGGCAACCGTTGCCTTTGTTGTGTTTGAAGGACTCTCACTGCGCCCAACTGTCTCTGACGTAGCCGGTTCAGGTTCACACCTACTACGCTCACCAAGAGACGGCGAGCCGGCAACAACAGCCTTCCCCTTCCCCTTCTCCAGTGCAGAATGATTCCCATGGCTCATCAGCAGATACTACCCATCAGCATCCGCACCCGCATCCGCATCGGAGGCTAAGGGGTGCGCCCAATCGTCTGTGAACTCCCCGACCGCTCCCTCTCCTCAGCCTTGCCACCGACCTCGTTCTCTTCCATAATCAAGGCCTCGTCGGCGCGGGATCCCTACTCCAAATGCCTCACCTCCAAAATGCCCCGATTCAAATGCTGGTTGCCCAACCGCGCCACCCTCTCGCCAATCGTCCTTCCCAGGAACTCAATCACCAACTGGCCCTCCCTCTCGAGCTCGGCCACGTCCGCGACATTAGGCAGCGTGATACCCTCCACCAGCGTCTCGATGGCCTTCATGATGCCTCCGACAAGCGCTTCGTACTCGAAATGACTCGCTTCGCCCTTTTCGCGGAGCGGGGTGAGGATACCCTCGTCGAACATCTTCAGGTTCGGCAAAACCAAGATGCGCACGGCTTCGGGCCCGCCGGCTGCCGCAAGACCGCTGATGGCGCCGTACAAGACGGCGGGGGACTTGCTAGGGTCGAGGAAGAACTTGAGGCAGGTGCGCGTGAGCTTGGGACGCAACAGGGCGTTGGTCTTGCTGTATTTCCTTGCAATCGTACCCAGCAGACTGGCAGCCACTTCACGGAGGCGGTACTGATCCTTCAGAGCGTCGGTTCCTTCCAGACCAGACTCTGATCCGCCTAGCTTGCGGGCCATGAGGCAGGTTAAAACGGGCGCGGCGAGGGAGGAGGCGTAAGGGTCGAGGAAGATGGAGGGGTTTTCGAGGATGGCGCCCGTGAGCTCCATCATTTGACGGAGCACGAAGAGGTCGTCGAGTCGGTGGGTGACTTGGTTGTTGATGAAGGAGACGAAATAGGGCACGAGTTGGTGCAAGCCGGGGTCGGAGCGGACCGAGTCAAGAGCTGCAGAACGCAGGCGCGTCTTCTCTTCGTCTGGGTCGTCGTCCATGATGGCCGCTTGCACTTTGTCGAAGTAGAGGATGAGCTCTTTGCTGATGACGTGCTTGACCGCGGGGCGGAAGGCGACGTTGTCGTTGCCGGCGAGGGCGGCGACGGCGGGGTTAGCGCCAGGACCCTTGGGCAAGAGGTCTTTGGAGGAGGTCTCGGCTGTGGTGGGGTTTTGAGGGATGGAGGGTTGGACGCCGTCGATTGCGAGCCAGTGGGCTGGGGAGGAAAGTGTTAGCTGGTGTTGAGGTCACGCTTGGGGGTGAGAGGGGACTGAAGCTTACCAGTAAAGCTCATATCGCGGGGCACCTTTGGTAGAGGAGCGTTGATGACCTTCTCAAAGTCCACCTCCTCGTCTTCAATGTAGAACAGCGGTTGACCGGGGCCAATGCTAGCTTCCCCGTAGCGAAGTGGCCGCGTGGAATCGTATCCGTAGAGGGGCTCGACGTCGAGAACCCTCAGAGCTTGCGAGACATCTTGCACTGTCAGAGTGGTGCGGTTGGCAGCCCGCATGAAGCGCAGGGCTTCGACGACGACCTGGCCAATTCGGTATTCGACATCTTGGGTGAGGACGCGGAGGGGCTCTTCGGTCAAGTTGATTCCTATCGACTCGGCGACATCCTTGACGTTCTCTGGGTTCCAGAGGAGTTTCGGTCCTTCCCCTGCCATGGTTGGTGATTTCGTCGGTTAGGTGTGACAATGTTGTTCGTAAAGTCTGGGGCGGAACGGTGGTCTGAAAATCGTCGACTCAAGTCGCGTAGATGGAAGCTGTCGCGTTCAGTGGTGGTGTAGAATGATGTACAGGCCAAAGATCATACGGCAGTACAAATGCCAAACTGTATTTTTCCCCACCTGGGACTTGGGAACACCTGTCAGCTGTTACAACCACCCCAATGTCGCACAACCAAATCTGTCGCGCGAGCTCACTTGGACTTTGGAGTTCACTTGCACTTTCGAGCACACTGACTTTGGAACTCACCTGGACTTTGGAACTCACTTGGACTATGGGACTTACTTGGATTTTGGAGTACTTAGATTTTGGAACTTACTTGGACTTTGGAGTACTTGGATTTTGGAGATTATTTAATTTACTTCTCCAATTTAGAGATTGGAAGTTTTGGTTTCAAGTTGAGATAGAGAAGCTTTAGCTAAAACGCTTTAGCTAAAATGTATTAGATTAAATCTTTAATAACTTTAAATCTGGATTGTGAATGCCATTTTTTATTACTATAGACTAAATATAATTATTTAATGTAATATAAAGGAAAGGTTCGGAAGACTTTTAAGACTTTAGAAAAAGAGAGATGGAAAGATTTTGAAAACTTTACTAAAAGAGAAAAAATAATTTCGAAGACTAAAGGTTGGAAGTTGGTTATTTGGAGGAAGGAGTTCGAGTAGCAGTGCTCTTAGGTCTTAAGTAGGGAAAAATACAGTTTGGCATTTGTACTTCTGTAGATTATAGTAGATGGATAAGGGCAATTAACGAACTATAAAGAGGGGGCCCGTAGTGGGACTTGAGTGGTTCGTGCCTGGACAGCCTAGCCGGTTAGGGTTAGCGCAGTATAGCCCAATGTTAGTTTGTTTGTTAGTTTGGCACCTCGAATAGACTTATACTAACCCGTCCTGAACGCTGTAATGGTACTTTGAAATGTATAATTATTAACTTAAAACAGATTATTAGAATCTAATTTGGCATATTCATATTAATTCTAGGCCCCCGTAATCGAAGAAATCATATGAACTTGATGTGGTAACGCCTGGACAAGTTGACCAGAGGTCTCGAGCTAACAAACTTTCCAGGGGTGTATTGTATGTTCAGTGAAGACGCTCCACACTTCTCAACGACGTCCCTCGACTTCATCTCTTCAACTTCACATTTCAATTACTCGTCATTATTGTCCATGTTGTCGCCTGCAGCTGCGATTTAGAGATATCTGAAGCACTCTTGTTTTAAGGGTTCCCGGAAACCAACGAACTTACCTCGAACGCGCCGCCTAACAGGCGGGATTTCCGGTCCCTCCCACCTGGAGTTACCAATCACCATCGTGGTTTGTGAATGGCATCAACCTTCGACCTCGCTGCTCCTTGATACAAGATTCAATTCCTAAATCACCCCCATATATGGACTTCAAGGATTTTACCGTGTAACTTTGATTTTTACATCACTCATTAAACCTATTCTCTCGGCCATATCATCAAGTGACTCATGAGTGAAAGGTCTTTAGGTGCGTTTGTTACTTTCCATTGGTTGCTAGCTGCCACACTGTCTTTATGGTACTCATCTGTGCCTGCTAGTGCTCGTTCACTTTCTAGTCTTCCTCACTGGTATTATTATACTACAACTCTCCTCGTGGGGCTGTTGAGCCTTTATCCAGACTTCCCCCAAACCTTTCGTACCTGACTCCGGTAGCTGGTGTTGACAACGGAGGGTAGCATTTAGCGGCTCAAAGTATGGTTCACACATGGAAACACCATACCATTGAGTGTTGGTTATCGCATGAGATGTAGGAAAGTTCCGCACTGTTTCGATTCTCTCGTTCGAAGTGTTTGCGGAATCATGAACCGACATAGCAGATCCTCCTGCCCTTGTCACGGAGCTAGCTGTTCCATGCATCAGTGGCTAAATGCCATCAAACGTCCTTTATCCCGATATCCTTATTAAACGCTCAACGTTGCCAGATACCCATGGTACTCTAGCCGAGGAATTGCCATTTGCCATTGGCTCCTCTCCCACGGCTTAAACCAAAACAACAGGACTCTTGGGGACGGAAAGGGCTTCACGGGCCAGCGTTCTGTCAGAGATGGTTGCACAAAAACAGTTCAAGAGTCAAACCGAAGCTAGACTGTACAGAAAGATAGCAAAACCCAATTGGCTCACATTAGGAAGCATCTTCCGCGCCTCGGGACCGACTGGAGAACTCGGGAATTCTTGTCTCTTGATCCATTTGCACACCGAGGCCACTGCTGGAACCAGTAGACCAGTTCCGATGGAAATCAAAATGATTGTGGTCTGGACTTATGGCTTGTTGAGAGCATTGGGCGTTCAGATTTCACCCGAGGTTGTCCGTCATGACATTCCGCTGCGATCTTGCGGTCCGGACAAGCCGTTGGCTGGGTCGGTACCCGGTCTCATTCTCTTCAGGTTCTGCCGTGGCTTGATGCGACCCAAGAGTCTACGACCTGGATCAGCAATGCTATACAAGCACCTTGAGGGCCACCCGACCCATGGCCAGCTCGCACCACGGCATTAAAACACCATGCTTACGGCCGTAGATTAATCTTCCGATACGCTGTGTTGAAGGACCTGCTTTTCCTGAGACGCTCAATCCCGCAAGGTCAAAAATTTCCGACCCCGAACGTAGATCAACTGTTCGCCCCCGGATCCTTAATCAACATGAGCCGGCAAAACAACTTCATGATCCGATACACTGCTCAGCAGACCGAGATTGCATCTCTAGATGAAGGGAGGACCTATAAGTGGGCAGACGGCCGTATGATCTACGCCAACAGTGGCGCCATTACTCTCATCTTCCACTCTCATCTTCCACTCTCGTTTCAAGATCACGACGACAGACGGTGACGGCAACTAGCTGGTGGTCGACCCCAGATTCGGCCTCGAAGCGAGTATAACTCAACCTGCATTTCCCCAGATTTCTCCACGTTTTTTATACATAGACGCCTTCGAGATCCAGGGCCCAGAGACTGTCACGGGCTTGCCAAGATCATCGGTCACAGCTTTGTCATACAGCAACTTCGTATCACGTTACAACACGGGCAGCTGTCAACACCATGTTACCCCTTATAGCTCTGCTGCCCATTGCATGCTTGGCAGCCGCAGACATCTCACCCTTCGAAAAGGCCGATATCCTCACAGACTGCCTCACCCAGTCCAGCGTCCCCTGGAACACTCGCGGCTCCAACGACTGGAAACTGGATGCCGCTCCCTACAATCTCCGACTCAACTTCACACCAGTCGCCATTGCCGTTCCCACCACCGTCAAGCACATCCAAGATGCGGTAGCCTGTGCCTCTAAAATAGGGGTAAAGGCCAACGCCAAGTGCGGCGGGCACAGCTATGGCTCCTTTGGACTCGGAGGGGAAGATGGTCATCTCACCATCGAGCTGGACAGGATGAATAAAGTCGTGCTAGACAACACCACCGGCATAGCAACAGTAGAAGGAGGGTCGCGGCTGGGACATATTGCGTATGAGCTCTACAACCAAGGAAAACGGGCGTTCAGCCATGGGACTTGTCCAGGGTAAGCCCTTCCCTTCCCCTTACTACTCACGTCCAACACCAAGAACTSMCCYCCCCCCCCCCCCCACAGCGTCGGCGTAGGCGGCCACATCCTCCACGGCGGCTACGGCGTCTCCTCGCACACGCACGGCCTCGCCCTTGACTGGCTCGACTCCGCCACCTTAGTCCTCGCCAACTCCTCCCTCGTCACCTGCTCGTCTACCCAAAACCCCGATCTCTTCTGGGCCCTTCGCGGGGCAGGCGGCTCCCTGGGTATCGTCACCGAGTTCCGCTTCAAGACTTTCGCCGTCCCCGAGACAGTCACCTTCTTCATCGCCCAAGCGCCGTGGAAGGCGGAGCAGCAGGCTAGAGAGGGGATGGCAGCTTTTCAGGATTTTGTGAGCGATGGAGAGAAAATGCCGAGGGAGTTAAATATAAGGTTGTTTATCACTAACAGGTTTGTTAATTTTGAGGGGCTGTTTTATGGGGATAGGAGTGGGTTGCAGGCGGTGTTGGGACCGTTGTTAAAGAGCACGAATGCGAGTTTGGTAATGGCGCAGCAGGGAGGGTGGTTGGATCAGGTCAAGCATTTTGGGAATGGAGTTAATTTGGATCAGGGGCATCCTTATAGTATGGTAAGCTCTTTTTCTCCTCACTCAGGTATCCTTCCAAGATTCCCGCTGTCTCCTCACCTTTCCTCTTTCATCCCATCCTCTTCCTCTTTCTCTCTTTCCATTCCAAAGTCTTTAGAGCCCTACCAACTAACGATACCTAACCAGCACGAAACCTTCTACTCCTCCTCCCTCTACACCCACCCCCTCACCCCCTCCCAACTCTCCGCCTTCACATCCCACTGGTTCACCTACGCCAAAGCCAACAAGCGGGATTGGTACGTGCAAATCGACGTGCACGGCGGTCCCACCTCGGCCATCACCGTTCCGGACGTGGACTCCACCGCTTACGCGCACCGGAATTACCTGTTCATGTTCCTGTTCTACGACCGTGTGGATAAGGGGGTGTATCCAGCTGAGGGTTTCGCGGCGATACAGAACTTTGTGGGCAATGTCACGGATAAGATTCCGGTGGAGGAGTGGGGGATGTATGTCAATTATCCGGATCCCCAGATGGAGAGGGAGGCGGCGCAGAGGAATTATTGGGGGAAGCACTTGGAGAGATTGAGGGGTGTGAAGGGTAGCGTGGATCCGGGGGATTTGTTCAGCTATCCGCAGGGGGTTGTGCCTGCTGTGTGAGAGGGATGCTGGGGAGGGTGTGGATGGTGAGGTGGTCACGTTGACATGTGGTGGGCGAGCTGGAGTCAAGCGATCGGAATATTTGTGGTCATAGACATGGAGTGTTGTTATCGCATGGCTCCCTACGGACTTGCTGGTGAATTGTACAAACATAACGACTACAGACATAACGCTTCCCTCTAACGACCCCGCCCCTACAAAAAGATCCAATCCGCAGCACTCCCGAAACAGTGCAACCCGGTGTTTCAATTGCCTTGTCAATCAGATCTTCGTCTACGGTAAAGAGACTGGCTGCTATGGAGGGAATCGAGATAGCAGTTCGAATCGGTGGCAAATTGGCCCGGCCCGTGGAGCACCCACCGGCGACGCTACGAGTAACCCGGCGATTAGTTAAGAGTTTACCGACAACGGGGAAGAGCTCGAGAACACCCACCTTCTTAGTCTGTGACTCGCCGAAAAGGTCCTTCTTCAAATGGGAGTAGGTCGGGAAGTAAACTGCCGAGAAGGGAACGTCGCGGAGCAAGCAAGTAGAGGCGCCCTTGTACAGTCCGACCAGGCTCGGGAGAGACCAAATTCGTGAATTGGAAGCGTCGGCTCAAGCGAGGTTACGGACGATCCACATGGCAGAGCGCTTGGGAGCGCCCTCGATACTCTTAGCAACTTCACCCTGGACCTGCAATCTGATCTTGACAATTTCCAGAGGGTTTGTAAAGACCTATTACACAAGCAAACTATTAGCATTCTCAACAACAAGAGCAACGGACACAAAGAGAATTCAAGGATGACTTACAACTTGGCAACCCACGCTGGGGTGCCATTACAGGAATGTTGCAATATGATACAAACGACGCGACAAGAAAGGGAAAGTTGAGGAAAGCAACAGTGCGGCAATAGGTAGTAATCTCTACCGCCGTCCTTTCTGATGGCGCATCGCGGTTCGTATCCTTTGGGTAGAACGGCTACCCACCCCTCTTGCCTACTCTCCTACTTCGTCGTGTTAGGTCTGGGCTGAGCTTTTACTGACGAGCGGAAGCCATGTTACTCACCTCGTGCTCAGTCTGGGAGCACAGGAGCATTACCGCCGGTGTTGTTCAAAACAGGAACAGCAAATAGGATGCCCTTACGGTTGCGAGCTGGGCCAGAGCCAGCTGATGGGGCCGGGAGAGCCGAGGCAGCCGATGGGGCTGCTGGTGCTGAGGGGGCCTCTTGGGCAGTTGCTTCTGAGGCAGCCTCAGCCGACGTTTGATTCATGGTGGTGAAGTTGGTGAGGGGCTGAAGGAGACGTCAATAATATTCTGATGAACGCCACAGAGGTAGACAGTGAGCTTACCAAGAGAAAGTGCCAGCGACGAGCGAACCGAGCAGAGCACCAGTGGGGAGCAGGACGACGATGGCGCCCTGGCGGTACGCCGAGTAACTGGATGTTGAGGAAGGTGGTGGTTGCTGATGGTTGTTGGTGGTGCTGTTGACGTTCTTGAGCGTAAGCAGCGACGAAGAATGGTGAGGAAGTGGTTATGAACAACGATGGTTGTGTTTGATGGTGTGGGAAAGGGAAGAGGAGATGAAGAGAAGAGAGGGGAGGGGAAGGGAGGGGAAGGGAGGGGAAGGGAGGGAAGGAGAGAGAGAGAACGAGGGGAGCGGCTGCCTGGAAGGCGCGTGGGAGAAAATAAACTGTGGGAGTCAAAATTTGGTTGCTGGTAGAGGTACGCGTTCCTTCCATTTCTCTTTGACTTCTAGACGAGGGGAACAGGCAATTTTTCTCGTGTCACGCTCTACCGTACCTGGCAGGAGCCCGACGGTCACGAGTGTACCGACTGGACTGAGAAGGGAAACAGCACTTGGACAGGTGATCCCATGTGCTGTGACAAGACTGCCTCCTCGCTAAACGTCTCTTGTCTGGCACCTGTCACCTCTGGTCAACTTGTCTAGGCATTCTCACCTCTTGATCGTGCTTTTTCTTTGATGAGGAAGGCATAATCCTACAGTGGATTACGGTGATTCGGGTCGGGAGTACATGTTTTCGGTTGGTACGGGACGATTTCAAGATGTACGATCCCCGTTTGGGACAGATGGAATACATCTATGGCTCATTTGAAGTACGAAGCCGGTGGAAGAACCAGAATTACACTGGGAAAATGGTAATTACACGATATAGTATGTGTCCTCTTGCCCCTTCGAAACACTCTCTTTCCACCTCCCGGAACCAGTTTCGGACTTGCTCCTCTGTCCATGCTCTGCTCTGAGTGAAGCACGCTTTTCTTTTGCACGCTTCTGGTGGCGGCCAATCACCAGTAATCCGCTCCTTCCTTCCAAAGCTGTTACGATCCCATGCACCTGGCCCTTGAGCCTGCCCTCAATATCCGATTCCATCAACACGACTCTTCCGCCGCTACTTTTCTGCCACCGGAGCCAATGGGACCGCTGCCAGAGTCAGAATGGCCCTTCTTGCGCCCCTCAAGAAGAAGTATTTGAAACAAAAGGGGATGTCCTACTGTTGAATGTGTCTGTTGGCACTTGGCACAATCAGTTGTTTTGACTTTTTTGCAGGTTGAGAGTTTGTTGATCTTCGGATGAGAGTGAGAGGGTGTTGAGGCGAAACTGGTTAAAAGATGACTTCCACCAAGGGCTCAAGAACTATGCCGAGACTGTTCCTTCAGGTAATTCGCCGCTAGCAGTGAAGCCTCGGTATCTGAACTCGCTTGTGTCGGCCGAGGGTTGCGCTGATGAGCCGTCCATAGGTACGGTAGTCTTTGAGGAGTGGGAGTTCGTTGGGTGGTGAATGCGGGGACGAACTTCATGTATCGAAGAAAAATAAATGGAGGCCATCAGCAGAGGCAGAGGCCGCTGACGAGACATCAGAGCCCGACGAGGTATTGGAAGCGCATGAGCCATCAGGTTGACAGGCTCAGACGAGCGATCGGTTGCAGTGGATGACGCATGCGGGAGTACAATACGCGACGTATCGGGGCAAGAGCAACGGTGACAATCACCGGTAAACCCTTGATGCATACAAGACTGATCCACGTACTCATCGATCCAAAAAGGTAAGACAGCCGTCTTGCTCAACAGTGCTCCAATATCCCAAGCTGAGGCTGGGGGCGAGGCCGATGTCATTGCCGATTGACGGCTTTGTCGGCCGCTTAGAGCAGCCGTGGGAGGAAGGGAAAGAGCGAGGATGCAATGAGGTCGTAAATCAAGGTGAGGAGTATGATGTACAAGGCGAAAAGGAAAAGGACGGATATCATGGCGGCCGATTCTGCTGCTGACGGGGCTTCTTGATAGTTCCGAATGGCACGAATCTCCTTTCTGAACTTCTCCATGAGAGGTGCCTTTTTCGGGACAGTTGCCTTTGGCACGACAGGCACCTTTTCCATGATAGGTACCTTATCCACGATAGGTGTTTCCTTCATGACAGATGCCTTTCCCACAAGAGGTGCCTTTCCCACGACATGTGTCTTTGGCACGACAGGTGTCTTTTCTGTAACATGTGCCTTTTCCGGAGAAGATGTCCTTTCCACAACAGACGGCTTTTCCATGACAGGAGGTGCCCTTTCCATGACAGGAGGTGCCTTTTTCACAACAGGTGGCTTTTCCACGACAGTTGGCTTTGTTACGACAGGTGGCTCTTCTATGACAGGTGCCTTTTCTATGACGGGAGATGCCTTTTCAACAACAGGTGGCTTATCGATGCGAGGAGATGGCTTTTCCATGATGGTTGCTTTTTCCTTGACAGGTTCCTTTTCCGGGACAGGTTCCTTCTCCACAATGGGTGGCTCTTCCACGATGGGTGACTTTTCCATCACAGAAGGTTCATGCGCCTTTTCCGTGACAGGTGTCTCCTCCATGACAGGAGCTACTCTTTCCACGACAGGTGCCTTTTCCATGACAATTTCCTCTTTTGTTCGGAATGGCTCCTTTTGAGGGGAAGTGCCGTCTTGGCTAGATTCCATGGCAGCGAACAAATGTGGATTTTTGAGTGTGGCAGTGTGCGTTTGAGCTGCACGCACGAGACGAAGGACAGAGGTGCAAATGGGGAAGAAAAATGGAGACAATAGTATGAGTGAAAGGTATGATATGGATACAGACAAAAGATAAAGTAGACAAAAAGGCGGATGGGTAGAGCTTTAAGTTATGCTGGCTCGTGGGCAGATCTTGGACAAAGCTCTTTTCGAATTTGTTTCCATCCTTTGTTGTGGCCGGCCGCTCACGAGGCGGCCGAAGAATGAGGGGGCAGGCTTTGTCCGACGGTGGTCGTCCCGGCCGAACGGTTTCCCTGTCGAGAACGGGTAAAGGGCCGCATTGTCTTTTGGTCGCTGCATCCGGAATATCACTCATTGATCATTATCCTCCTCCTTTCGTTGTCACTTCCAGTTGTTAATCCTCACTCGGGAAAATCCGACAACGCCACGAACTCAGCAATCCCGCGTGGCTTAGGGAAGCAAGAACCTTTTTTAATTGAGGTTTTTTTTAAAACAACACCGTACTAAAACTATCCACTTCACAAATTTGCGGTCCTCCGACCTGTGATGGAGTGGGCGAGGTGGAAAGCTTCAAGGGCCGAAACCATGATTTTGAACATTAAAGGGTTTTTTCCACTATATCTTATAGAAGACAAGATTCCGTATGGATTCACGACCTACTCCCGACTCAAACTGTCATCTTGACACGGCACAAGATTTTCCCTCCAAACCGAAGATTCCGACCTCCTTCTTATCGAAATATTTAACCTCAAGTGAAGTATCGCCGGCAGAAAAACAATAAATATGAGGAACGCAAGAGATGCCCGCCGCTCTATCTGTCCACAACAACGTTCAGTAAAGTTTATACCCAAACAACGATCAAGGTGAAGACGACGACCCAAAGACTTTACCGTTTCGCTTATTGCGCCGGAGTCTCCGTTCAATCAAGGCCATCGCGCATCGTGTTTCCAAGCCTTAACCTCCGTGTCCCAGTCCCCTGTCCTCCCATTGCTCCCAAACCCACTACCAACTCATCCACGCATCGTCTACACCTCTTGTTTTTTTTTTCACCATTCTCCCCGTTCTCGTCACCATTCTCCTCGTTCTCGTCAAGAGGAATCAACCAAATTCCATCTCGCTTATAACCAGAGGGCGGGAGCAGCAGCTGCGGGCGTAAAAAGTAAATAAAGGTCGAGATTATTGCGGTTATGCGCAGAGGCAGCAGGACCAAGGAACAAAATACACCCACGATGAGGCTCATGAGGGTGATGACTGATCCGACGAGGTGTACGAAGCGTATATATACCTGCATCTTGATGAATGCGGCGATACGGCGTTATACGGTGATGCTTGTTCGTTTCTGTTGGTGGTTGTTGATAACCTTTGTAGTAGTGTGATGCTTGTTTGTTTCTGTTGTTGGTTGTCGATAACCTTTATAATAGTATTGATAATTGGTACGTAAGAAGCTGATGTTGGAAGCGAGTGAGTGCTGGAGATGGTGCCTGATTGACATGGAATGAGGAAAAGAAAAAGAGAAAGGGACGGGAATTTATAGTGGTTGAGGTGGCCTCCGGCTGCACGCACAGTAGAAACTCGGGAAATCCGGACATGAGGGCCTCCAATAACTCCCTTCTTGCGCGCAGATATGCCAGTGATTTAACGTGCAGCCCAGTGCATAGGTAGTTAAAAGTGACTCAAAGAAAGAAGAACGTTACTGCTGGAAATCGGACTAGACACAAGTGGTGATGCAAGTCTGAATAGATGATCATTGATTTGATGATGTCCTAGAAGAAGTTCTCGTGTCGGACTTCCATATCCGACTTGAGCAGCTATCTATGTTTGTCCAGTCTGGTAGTGCCTGACTTGGATGGTCGAGGCAGACTTGCCTCGACGGACTTGCCCTGAAAGCAAAGTCCATGCAAGGTCTGTGTAGACTTGCCATAACCTGGATTCAACCCCTCACAGTTACTAGATTGAATTCCTCTAGATACAAAACTATACTAATACTTTCCAGCCTGTAGATTTGCTACCCTCCTAGCTGTTATGTAGTGGGTAAAGCGGGGAATTGTAAGTGCTATAGTTATAATTTCGATGATTGAATTTCTCCTTTCCGCTATATTTTATACTGGAAAACATAAGATACGCCGTAATAATTAACTCCCGACTCAAATTGTCTCTTTGCCAAACCTATGATATTCTCCCATGCTGAAGATTCCGTCATCCTTCGTATCCATCTATTCATCATTAAGTGTACAACCAACTGTAGATGAACAACATGAGAGACCCAGATGCCCACCGCTTTACCTATCCACAACAACGGTTAGTAAAACTAATGCCCAAAAACGATCAAGGTGAAGACGACGACCAAAAAGACTCTTACCGTTTCGCTTATTGCCCCGGAGTCACCATTCTCCCTGTTCTCGCCAAGAGGAATCAACCAAAGTCCACCTCGCTTATAACCAGAGGGCGGGGGCAGCAGCTGCCGGCCCAAGATCTCAAAATCTTCAAAGACTCTGATAAAACAGGAGAAGACCATGAAGCTGGCTAGGATGAGGGCCGGGATAGAGCTTGAGGTCATTGTGGATATGAGTGCAGACAGCACGGCCCACAAACAAAAGCGATGCCCGATACAGAGGATGGTTACGGGGATGAGGCACAAAAGGAGCTCCATGTCGAAGCGTACCTCTCGTTGGGCCATCTTGATGAACGCGGCGATACGCTGTTATACGGTAATGCTTGTTTGAAGCTGATGATGGAAGTGAGTGGGTTGTTGAGATGATGCTGATTGTTTAGACTACCTAGGAAAAAGCAGAAAAAGACAGAATTTATACGCTTGCTGAGGTGGCCTCTGGCTGTGCCGTAGAAATTCGGGAAATCCGGACATGAGCACAAGCCATATAGGACTGCTGGCATATCGGCGTCCAAGAAGGGAATTTGTGGAGGGACTACGTGTCCCGAATTTCTACGGTAGAGGTACCTTTACTTCATGTTCCTGCTTTCTTCCAGCTGCTTTGCTTCGTTCATACCACTTTCTAGCATTAAGAAAAGACCTGCAGTCACAAACAGTCATCATCCGAAATAAGACTCATTGATTATTATCGCCGTCCTTTCTTTGTGACCAGTTGATCCTCATTCGAGAAGATCCATCAACGCCACATTCTGGTTGGAAACTCAGCAGCCACGAGTAAGTTAAACGAAAAAAGGGCCTTCTTACATAGATTGCAGTTTCTGAGCGACAAGCCCCGATAACACTTTCAAATCTCGAAATTTGATAATTCCTCCTCTTTCCGCTGTGTGGTATGGAAGACAAAACACGACATAACGACCGACTCCCAACTCAAGTTATCTCTTTGGCACGCCCACGATTCGATATTTCTCCAAGCCCAAAAGTCCGTCATCCTTCTTGTCCAGCTGTGTAACTTCGAGCGTGGTGTTAACGGCAGAAGAACAACATGAGAAACCCAAGAGATGTCCGAATACAGCGCATCTGCGGTCTTCACCAACCAGACAAGCTCCTCATCGTTAATTTTCGGGAATTGTCCAAGCCTTTCAAACACCCCTTCCAGCGACCACCGGAAATCCAGCTTGTCGCCATCTCCTCCCCGCTCTGTCTGTCCACAACAACGGTCAATAAAGTTTATACCCAAACACCGATCAAGGTGAAGACGACGACGACCACAAAGACCTTACCGAATCATGCATTGTTGGGGACCAACCAAACGCCATATTGGCGATGGTACCCTGGTCTTTGGGCCCAGTTCGGGGGATTGTTGAGCGCTAGGATGAGTAGGATCAAAAAGCAGGCGACAAGTATGATCGTTCCGTCTATTACGCGAATCGGCGAATAGATGTAGGTGCGCAATTGTTCTTTCACCGCGTGCCATAAGCACTAGAGGGCGGCGGTGATAACCATTGGCGCAAAAAGGCCATAGTAAATAAGGAACTCCGTATCGAACATGGTAGCTTTTTGATATAAGCGAGCGACTTGTGATGATGCTGATTGTGAAGCGATAGACGGATATTGTCGTATGATTTAGGTGGTGGGATGTTGGTACAAGTTCAATATTACCTGTACTGGTCCAGAGGAATCAACCAGAAGGAGAATCGCCTGAAACCAGGGGGCACCCATACGAAGACGACGAAAATCCCATGCAAGGCGTCGCAAAGAAAGTAGAGGGCCAAATAGAGGAGGGAGTGACTCGGAGTATGGCCAGCATGCATGTTGAGATGAACCGACGCTTCTGCCTTGAAACGGTCAGTAAAGTTTATACCCAAACAATGATCAAGGTGAAGACAACGACCAAAAAGACCTTACCGAATTATGGGCCTGGTCGCTGGGCCGATCTTGGGGGATTTTTGATTGATACGATCACCATGATGATGAAACAGGCAATGAGGGTGAGTGTTCCATGTGTTGGGGGAATTGGTGCACAGATGTACTTCCGTACAGTATGTTCGACCGCGTGCCAAAAGCCCTAAATAAACACGGTGACGACCATGGGAGGCAAAATGCAACGCCAGATGAGATAGTCGATGTCGAACATGTTGATTAATGATTGTCTGTTTTTGATAGTTGGGAGTGATGATGGTGAAAAATGATTGATGATGGTAGAAAACGATTGATGATGGTGAAAACGATTGATGATGTAGCGAGCGAGAATGGAGAAAAGAAAAGTGAAAGGGACAGGAATTTATGCGGGTTGTGGTCGTCTCCGGCTACACCTTCACTTCATGTTCCTTCCTCCAGCTGCTTTGCTTCGTTCATGCCAGTTTCTGGCGCGAAAAAAAAAAAAAAAAAAAAAAAAAAAGGATTTGCAGTCACGAGCTGAAAGGCCACTTGGCAGCTGCCTCTCCGGGTACTTCGCCGGCAGAGCTCAGTGCTACCTTTTTCTTTACGGATGTTCAGGCCGGCTTGTGTCTCTGAAATGTTTAGAAAGAGATATTTGATCTGATCTCACAACTGAAGTGTTCCGTCGTTGAAATATGGACTTCCATCCACGGAGTATGAGATAATGTCATGCCGAAACGTCGAGCTGTCATCGTGCTAATGCCTCTGAAGCACGGAGCGAGGTATGTCGAAGTTTCGGGGCGGCCGTTAGAAGCGACTCTGGGAATTCCCTGCCTACCAGGCTCGCGCCATCCAACGTCTCTACAACATGATCCACGTTAGAGCCATATATACCAAACGCGACAAAGCCTGTACAGTCTGCATTAAAAAGATTGAGACGGATGCAAACAGGGAGTGAGCATTCAAAGAGGCTATTGCTGGAGCTCTGAGTTGTGATAGCCGTCTGGGTCGGAAAAGGAGGAGACGTACGGCTTCGGATAGGGGTCGTATGACTGAGCATACCACGAGTCCTGAAATCGAACACGTGAAGAAAGAGCAGGCTCGGTGGGAGGGTAGTTCGAGGTAATAATATTCGTAGCGGTCGCTTCGGTTGCCGCCGCCAACCTCGCTGCTGCTGCTTTCTTCTCCAACTTCATTTTGTGACGCTGGCTTTCTTGGACAAGGGCAGGTTCCACGGGAAGAGAAACTGGTAGAGACATCTCCGCTGCTGGTCTCTCTTTCCGGTCTATGCAAATCATGTTTTTCTTGTTTTGATGTTTGCGACATTTGGTGGCAACGCGCTTGGCGGACACCTTCAAGAAAGCCAACTGTGACTTCGATGAACCCGGTGCCGGCTGGGACTACCTTGGCTGCAACAAAGTTCCAAATCAAAGATCGTTTCCCATAATGAGGAAGTGGTTGGCAGGTGTTGGAGGATCTGTGGTTTCCGTATACCACAATGAGTCCGATACACTTCATACGCTTTTGTGATGAAGGTTGATGTGTCCTCGTCCTCCATTTCGATATCACTCTCAGTTTCTTGAGTGTTCCCCCGTCCTTAAATTATTACCGGATCCTTAGTAGCAGTGGAAGATCCGAAGAATGCTTAGCTGGAGCGAGGACTGTTGAGAAGGTTGGGACATGATGCGGTCGATAATGGCAGTTGCTTGCTCGTCGGTGGCGATGGATGGGTTGAAGAGGCCGCCGAAGGCCGTGAGGGAGCTGTTAGTAACTTCTTCGCGGAGAACCGTTGACGGTCGCGGATGAGATGGCGGTTCCGAGGCGGAGGAGGACAAGAGGGCGAGGTGGTTGCGAAGGAGTTAGCGGGGAGAGCTCGGTGGGAAGGCGTGTTTCGTCGACAGGACCTTTCCTGCCCTTGTGTTCGACCTTGTCTTCGGCCCTTAAAGCAGGTGCCCGTTACAGCAGTCTTACTATGGGCTTGTAGCGCTAGCAGTGGAAATTGTTAGTGGATGTTACACGTGAGTGGTCAAACTCATCTCTTTCCCTCCTCACCTGAGAAACGAAGGGACTTCCACTTCGACTTGGCGAGTTCTTTGACCTTCATGATTTCAATAGCAATCTCGCATCAATGTTGACTCCGGCTGTAATGATAACGGGAAACCCTCCCATCTCTCATCAACCCCCATACTAACCCAATTCGAGCTGCATTTCAGCCAGGCACACCAGCACAAAAACACGACCAAACACTTGCCGAGTGTGTTTCTGGTGTGAATGTGTCCGCACTACATACACTATTCTTCGCGCACCTCGGTTACCTCTATCGGACGGCGGGCAAGATACGTGTAAACTGTTTCTTGTCCTTTCAAGTCATTAGCGGCGTAGAGGTACCTAGATTCCCCTGGCAAATGGCACGGGAACGAGGAAATGCAGAAGGGCAAGGTACCGGTAGCAGAGGACGGGGACAGATGGTGAATATGATATGTAAGTCTATATGATGCAAAGTATGTACAAGCAGATCTAAAATGGTGAATGGTTAATGTTACATTTCCCTCTCTTCACTCAGGGACATCAATCTCTCCCCCGTGAGCCCATGCCATGCCATGCCACGCGGCCACAATGCCACAGCATCACCATCTTCCCTCCCCTTCCCTTTCACACCCACTTCTCTTCTCCATCCCTCCTTCAACCACCTCTCACCCCTCTCGCTCCTCTCCCTTACACGCACTGAGAGTACCAATCATTAAACTTGGTGCAAGTAGACCCGCTCACACAAGCAGTAGGACCAGTCCACCCAATACCACCACACCGTCCCCACTTAGTCTGGGCCTGGCTATCGCTACCGCTTCCCGACGCAGGAGCAGTAGCAGTAGTAGTAGCCTGCGCCTGGCTCGACGCAGGAGCAGAGGTAGTAGCAGCCTTGGTGCTGGTAACCAGCGTGGTAGTAGGAGCCTGCGCCTGGCTAGTAGTAGCTCCGGCAGCGGTAGTAGTAACACCAGCCGCAGCAGTGGTGGTAGTAGCAGGAGCAGGGCTACCACCAGTCGCGCCAGCACCCAGGACAGTAGCAGACGCGGTAGCCGTAGCCGCCATGCTGCTCTGCTGGATGGAGCTCACGGCGCCGGCGATGAGGGCGGGACCAGGGACGGGGTAGGAGATGTCGTTCTTGTACATGTCGAAGAGGATACCGGCGTCGGTGGCTTTGTACAGCTCGGTGCCGGGGACGCCGGAGGGGAGGTTGGAGCCGGAGCCTTCAACCTTGAGGTTGAAGCACTGGGGGTACGCCTGGGCGCCGTTGGCCTGGCCGGCGCTGTGGAGGGCGATGATCTCGTGGCGGAGGACGTAGTTGCCGGGCTTGAGATCTTCGGGGATCTGGACGAGCCAGGAGTTGCCGTCCTTGACGAGGGTGTCGGCGGCCCAGACGCCGTTGTCGTAGCCGGCGCCGTCGATCTTGAAGAATTTGAGGGCGGTCTTGTCGACGTTCTCGCAGTCGCCGTCGCAGGCGGCCAGGTAGTCGATCACGGGGCCCTTGTGCGAGTCGGGCCACTGGTCCCACTGGAGCGAGATCTTGTCGCCGGCCTTGACGGTGGCGTGGCCGCCGGCGGGCTTGGCGGAGCGGTGGCAGATGATGTCGGGGGTGTTAAAGGCGTCGGGAGATACGAAGCCGTTGTCCTTCTGGTCGATGGTCCAGCCGATCACGGTGGGAGGGTTGGAGTTGTAGGGGAAGGAGGTGGGGTCGTAGTTCTGGTACTCGACGCCGTTGACGATGACCTTGGAGACGTGGCCGTGGGCGGCGACGAGGGAGGCGCCAGCCAGCGCGGTGAGGATGCTCTTGCGGGCCATTGTGAATTGTGAAATCGATGGTGGATGGGAAGAGAAGAGAATGAGATGCTGGAGATTCAGATGGTGAAGTGTGATGTCTTGCTTCTTCTTCCTCTCAACAACTTGGGATCTCCGGTCATCTTTATACCCTTTGGGCTGGTGTTGAACACGGCCCCGGCTACACTAACGGGCCTTCATCCATGGTATCGGCGCTTAGAGTCCATGGTCAAGGATGCAATCCCGGCGATACCGCAACATCTGACGTTGCCGCAACGCGTGGAGAAGTGGATCAGTGGCATCCTGTCATTAGACATTTGATGAGCAGGACCAGAGGCCAAGGGGAAAGTGCAAGCGCTTTGGAAAGCCACCACGTTTGAAGGCGGGTAGGTTGTTGGAAGTGGACGGGAATACCAGCGGGTGTGGATCGTCAGGGGCGACGTTGTGTGTGCGGAAACTTCCGAGTCTAAGAGGGAACATCGGGTAGCATTCCGTCTGAGGCTCTGAGTGACCGGGTTCAGGGTGACGGGAGTGCCGAGTACCGGGACAAGCGAGGGTAACGGAGCAGAGCCCGGTTTTCTTGAAACCGCGTAGACTCTGGGTAGCATTTCAGCGTTCGGCCGAACAGTCCATGAATGACCTGCCTTGATTTGAACAAATTGGTCAGGAATCATCATGATGCGGCCGTTGAACGTTTTTGTGGCGCTCTTCATACTCGGACCTATACCTCGCCTCAGCCATGTTTGTCGATACCAATGTTGAGGGTCCTAAATCACCGAGTGTCTTTCGCAACCGGAACCCCAAAAATATGCCAAGACCATAGAGACGCCCACGGCGATGCCCCTATTCCCGATTCAGCATTCGGAGGCTTTTCTTCCCCAGTTCCCCTGGACAGGGTTCCGTGTGGGGGAGCGTTCCTCACGTTTCATGGGAGGATGTAACGCTGCGGTTGACCAGAAAGGGAAACATCCATGTGATAGTGGGTCCTCCAGGTCTTGGTGTTTCGACGACGACCGGGACAACATTCCAGAACGGCGATCGCGGTCGTCCATATTCCGTGGTATCGAAAACGGGTCTCTGGTTGGAAGACGAGTTGAGGCGAGAATGTGTACACTAGACGTATGCAAGTTTAGGCGAGGGCGTCAAGCGGGAAAAGATGAAGCCGCCATGTCTTTGTACCTCATGACATATGTTCCGCCACCCAGGCTCCCGGAGTCAGAGTAATATCGCGAGAGAGAGCAATACCGGCATGCATACGCGAGGAGCGGTACGGTAGTTTGGCCGTATGTTCGACGATACCCTTCGCGATGGACTCTTGTACATATATCCAGAGTACCGGTTTCTGAGCCGTCAAACGTTCGTCAAAGCGGGACTGCCCCCTGGAAAAGTGACTGGAATCGTTTAAGCGCCCGTTTGATATCGCGGCTTCGCGCCCGAAGGGCACAATGAACTGGTGCAGGCACGCAGATACCCCTGAAATGGGAAGGCGGTCCCGATGCTACCCCATGACTGAGACGTATGTCATCCACCCTCCAGTCGTTCATGACAAGTTCATGAGCACCTCCAAATCGGGTTTGCCACCTATTTCTGCGACTTTGGCGAATATTACCACTCCTGGTCAGCTTCATGAAGATGCATTCTCTTCACAACCACATAACCCAAAACTTAAGTGAGTGTATAAAGGTAGAAAGGGCATTGACTGCTCATGAAGATCCAGTAATGACCAAGTTCTTTGGTGAGATAATAGCCGAGTTTTAGATCATTAAAAGTCTAGGGTAGTCTACGCGCGGTGCTCATAATTTTGTCATGAACGAGCCCACCCTTTTTGAACCACATGATGGTTTGTGCGGCCATCAATCATGGAAAAACATTTGGATCTTTCAGCCTGGACCTTTGGTTGCATCGAGCTGAAAAGTTGATGCTAGAAGAATCTGGTCCGAAAGGCAGGACACCAAGACGGATCAAACAAAGGCTGGAGATTCCGGCGCTATCTTTTTGTGGTTGGAATGGCGATGGTGTCTTCTGGGCCACCTCTTGGATGCCGTGTTGTTGTTCGACAAGCCATATCTCGAGATGTCCTCATATTTGTCATATGGAGGCATCCACACCCTTCACGTCCGTACCAGCAGAGCCCGAAGGGCTTTCCACAACGATGTTCATTTACTCCTATAGATGCTTCCATTCTAGGTGATTTCTATCCGAAAATGAAAACCATGATCCAAAATCCCATATATAACCAATGTCTGTCTTCGCCGCAAGGCTAAAATCATCGTTCAAACACGGTGTCGTCCACCTCTCCTGCTAATAAGGCGAACAACAAGACTGACACCAGGCCTGTACACACCGAAACCCCGAGTATCTGCCCAGCCTCACTCGCTCCTATCTTCCATGTCCTCACTCTTCACCTTCCGGTACCCTTTCCCTCTTGGGACCCTCCAATACCTCCTCGCCAACCAACCTAACAACCCCGCCAAAGCCCCCAACACCATAGAAAACATCCACAAATGATCACCAATCTCCAAAAACAACCGATTATCCCACCCATTCCACGTCCCTCCCCTTCCCTGTGTGAAGAACACCCACTCGTCCATCCCCGGCCGATTATCCATCATCAGCCTATACAACCTCCCACTCCCCTCTTCATCCACCCCATCTATTTCCCCCCTCACGTCCTTCCCAAGTTGTAGCATCCGGTGATACTCATCCCAAACCCCACCAATAAACCACTGCCCAACCCCCCAACTAATCTCCACATACCTCAACAACCCCCACAAACACCACCACCTCTTCCAAAACCCCACCACCCTTTCCGTCAATCCAACCGGCACCGCCCCCCTCCCCTCCACCAACTCCGCCACCACCCGCCCCCAAAACGGATGGCCCGGTCTGGCAGCCAGTATATTATTACTCAACGCTCCCCTCCCGCCATCCGTGATCCAGAGCGGGAAGTACGTCAACGCGTCTAACGACCCGCCGCCGGTAGTAGGAGGAGATATCGAAGGCAAACACCCGTTGTCGAGATCGAGGTAGATGCCGCCGTAGTGGTACAGCAAAAAATAGCGGAGGGCGTCGACGCGCTGGACAGGGTGCGGGTAGGAGAGGTAGGAGGGCAGGAAGGTTGGGTAGTGGGTGGAGAGGAAGAGGAGGGAGGTTTTGGGTGTCCAGAGCTGTTTTTTTTCGCTATTGTTAGCATGCGCTATGGAGAAACGGGATAGAGAGAAGGGGGGGGGGGAGAAGGGGGGAAGACATACGCGATATTCCCAATCGGGATTATTATCTACACAACTCCGCCTCTGTTGTTCCCAATCACTCGGCAGCGTTTCGTTCGCGGGGTCCTTCCAGTTGTGGAAGATCTGGTGGATAATCTTGGGTATCTGCTCCTTTCGCGTTTCTCGGAGGGTGCCGTTGAGATAGGCATTTGCGACTTCGCGCTGGGTGATGGCGATGCCGGGGTGTTGGTAGAAGATGTGGATCAAGGCGAGGAGGTGGGTGACGAAGTAGTGCAGGACTAGGAGAATGGGAATGGCGATGATCGCGACTCGGAACGCCGAGCGTATGAGTATCAATCGCATCTTGGTGGTCTCTGGCGCAGAGTGTTGGCGCAGGAGCAAGACGGAATGCGATGGTTTGGTCGGGATCAGTCCATTGGCCTGTTCAAGAAAGATGCCTAGCGGAGAATGGAGGTTCTCAAATCGCGCAGACGCCCAGACGACGATTGAACTGTTGTGCCCCCACTACAGTTGGTCCCTCCTTCTGTTGTCGCCGAGTACCAAGATGCAATTTTGCGAACGAGTTCGAGTGAGGAAGGCACGATGGAGTAGACTGTTGTTTTCTTCAGGTGCGGTGTGTCGACATCCCTTCGAGTATATCTCTTTCGCCGATCAAAATGTCCATTTTAGCGCCCCCCCCACAAAAAAAAGGAAGCGACCAGTAGGTACCTCTCATGGGGTCTTATCGCAGCAAGCTTTAGGTATATCGAGGTAGCTGATAGAGAAATTGTTACTGTTCCGACTTTTTGAGTGTATCACCAAGCAAACATGCGCCCGATGCGCGCCCCCTGCAGGTGAGAAGGCAAAGTTTGGACGGCAGGCCGCATTCGCACAGTGGACTCGGGGTTTTACATGTTTTGAAACACGTTTGTGGCGGACGAGATGGCGTAGGAGAAGTTAGAAGTGATGAACTATGTAAGTAGTACCGCTTGACTTCAACGAGGACAGATTCGGGTCTGGTGATGGGGGAAGGTGACGTTGACAGCTGGTGTTCGTGTTCACGTATGACACTCGCTTGTTACTAATGGGAATTCCTGCATCGCATAGATTTCAACCGCATGGGCAATCCAGTGAGTGCACCAAGTAAAGCACTATCGAGCGGAAATTAATGGTTGTGTACTGATGTCTTGATAAGTATAGTCATGAATAAACATTAGCCGGGTAATCCGCTCTTCTATGGTCTCGCGATGCTCCGCCGCAGGTCTCTTCTGACCGGAGCCGTATGTGTAATGTAGGTCGTGCGTGAACTTCGCGCTTGTCCTTGCGTTTTATGTCTTCCGCTCAACACCAAATCCCGATGATAATGATGGTTTTCCCAGTTGTCTGCGTGGCTCCCGTTCCCAACTCTCTAAGCCGTTGTAATGATGGTAACGATATTCCATCCCATTGAACAGCAACACGTTTGTTCCTAGCCTCTCTGTCATCTCCATCGGTCCGGTCTCCTAATACTTCAAACAAACCATCTCCAACTCCCTTGCCGACTTTCCATTCGGCCCGCTCACCTTCCCTTCAACCTTCTCTCCCACAATCATCCACGGACTGAGGTTACACCTCCTTGTCTCCTTCTCCCACGTCCAAGCCATGCACTCGCTCCCCCTCTCATAGCACTTCCTCCCGCACTCTTCCGCCTTCTCGACACCCTCGACCACCGCCACCTCCCCACCACTACCTCCCGCATGATCCCAATTCGCATACTCTATCGGTTTCGCCAGCTCGTCTTCCGTCAACGTACTCTGCCTCCACGGCCTGGACATCCCATACACGTCCCAAATATCGCTCCACAGTAGCGGCTTGCTCACATTCCTGAAGCTCTCGCCCGCCTGGTGCATCTTCTCCGGCTGGCCCAGCCCGTGGAACGTAATAATAGGACAACAGAACCGATCCGGGCGGATCTTGGCCCACCGTGGAGGTTCGCCGCTGAACAAATGGCTGTACTCCTCATCCAGATATACTCCAGCTCTTACCATCGTTCTTGCCAGCAAACGGTCGCCCCATGTTTCCGAGAGAGATTCGAGGTGGGCGGTGCGCACGGCGTGTGGGTTGTCGAGAATGAGGGAGGACATGGCACCTTGTGATAAGATGATGCCGGAGCCGCCGTGGGCGAAGCGGATGCGGAAGTCGCCGACTGCGTTGCCGATGTAGTATGGAACTTCGGAGTCGAGGTGGGCCAGGAGGGGCTTAAGAGAGGATTGGACGAGGTAGGTGTCGTCGTCGACAAGGAGGTACCACTTCTTGTTCGGGAACTTGGAGTAAGCGAGTTCGAGGCCGGAGATGAACTGTTAGGCAGGTGTTAGCGGGTGTCAGTGGTGATGAGAGATGGCCGTGATAGACGTACCTTGAGGGCGTCTATCTCCCATCCTGTAGACTTGGCGAGTTGGTCTGCTTCTTCTTCTCCATTTTCTATTGCTTCGGCAAAGCGAAGGTATTTTGCGACTCGTGGGTTCGACAAGCTGGCGGCTGGTCCCAAGGAGCTCAAGGTCTGATTGACAACGTTGTGTATCGGCAGAGGCATGCCGTGGTTATTGGCCTCTTGACCTGGCTTGGAGGCATAGTCGGCGATAACGAGGAAGTCGCGGAACTCGTTGGAGGCGCTGAGAGCTTCGAACCAGGCGTTTGCCCTTGTGCGCGTGCCGTATCCGGTCTTGACCATGACGACGGTGTCTGTGCCCAGATCGACTGGGTATGATGGTGGCGCGAATAGCCAATTCTCGACCGGGTGTGAGTTGAGGTAATGCTGGAACTTCTTGACATTGAATCGGATGCCGAGACGGACAACGTTGTCGTATGGGAGCATGATCCAGCCAAAGATAAGGAGGGCCCCGAGGAAGAACAACGCATTACGCAATCTTCCGAACGGACCGTATCGCATTCGACGGAGTAGCGCCCGCATCCTTTGTCGTGGGGTAGGGCTTCGTCGCTGCTGGAGCAGAAAGTCGTCTTCGTTCTCAAACTCCATAATCTTGACTCCTAGATCCGGGTCGCCGATGACGACTGGTTGTTGTGATGGGTGCTGCATGGTGGGATGCTGTCGGGATGGGAGGAGGGTCTGTCCAAGCTAGCATCGTTGTTGGTTCGCAGAGCACAGCGTCCGTCAGCAAAGGTAGGAATAATCCATTGGGACCAAATGTTTGGTCGCGACGACGGAAGGCGTAGGTAGCTAGCCGGCCATTTTCAACGGTTTGTGACGGGAAGCGAAGGAGGAGAGATGGACGGATGAAAAAAGGAGGGGAGCGGCAGGCGGCGGTCACGGTGGCCCGGATGCAGGCTCGCGGCAGGGTGGACGTCAAGGTGCCCTCTTGGCTGCGATAGGGTCGCCCTTTGCCTCGCGCGCGCCGAGACAATGATGAGGGGAACGGGGGGACGAAATCGCGACTTGATTGCCCGATAACGATACGATTACCGCTCAATTACCTCACTACGTACGGATAACACGGCTCAAACATTTCAGTTGCGGTTTCTGCCGTTCATTCTCCTGAAAATGTGTCCGAATGATTGTCGATTTCTCGCGAATTTTCAGGATTCAATGAACCAACAGCGTCGGAGATTAATGTGCCATGGCGCGCCTAAGCCCTAAAAGAGGTTGGCGTTTCTGGGCGTTTCTGGGCATTGAATCTCTCCGCATCTGTCATCAACTTTTACTTTTTCAAACCTCGGCTTCATGGCAACACGATCGCGTGAATTGAAAGGAATCATGACTTCGATATCGAGACAGAAATGACATGTGCTGATGTTCCTGTCAATATCGTCGATCCGATGCGCATTTCCCCGGATTTTCCCCTCGTTTTCACTTTTCCGGCAGCTGATCCGCAGGTACCGTCTGTGCGCTAACCACGCTAGGCGGGGCCCCTAACGCGAGTGGTCAAAGCGCGTCCAAACAACGCCAACAGGGAACAAACATCGAACAAGCTCAAACAACGTTGGATTTCAGCTTCAATGACGTCACGTTCGATCTGCTCCGGAGGTGCCCGCGACTTTTTATCCCAACGCTTCACTCATCGCAACCTTATTTCGACATCTGATCATCAACCGCCCTATGACAACGACACTCCATCATCCCTCTAATACCTATAAGCCACCCATGCCTCCCTCCCTCACCTCACTCCCGCCTCACGAACTCCCACCCGCCCCCGTCGTCGGCACAGTCGTCGGCACCGGCACCTCAACCGGCGGCGCAACCCCCACCGTAACACTAGCACTCCCACTACTATCCTGCCCCTCAACCGCCACAATCATATAATTATGCCTCCCCATCTCTAGTCCCACCTCTTCCCAAGCCTTAAAATGCGTTCCCGTATTAACCGTCCCTCCCCCCGGTCTCTGCTCATACCTAATACTCCAATACTGGGCAAACGTCGCGGTGCCAATGATACTGGGCTTGTTGACTCTCTTCTTGGTCATGATCTGGTACGTCCCGCCGTCCGATGTGACGTTGCCGAGAATCTTGGCTTCCGGGTTGTCAGAGGGATGGTGGTCGCCGTGCGCTTCAATGATGTAGTACTCGACGAGCGGGGAGGTGGTCCAGCCGTAGATGGCGAGGTAGGCGTTTCCGCCGGCGATGGGGGAGAAGGTTGAGGTGTAGGTGACGTTTCTGTGTGGGGGCTGTCAGCAGGGTGGAAGCAGAGGGCGGAAGTTGTTGGGGCTGGATGGAGAGGAGGAGAGAGAAGGAAGGGAGGGAGAGGGGCGACGAACTTGCTACTACCAGGATTCCAGCCCTTGCCAATGACAAAGTTCCCCTTGTCGCCGGACCAGGTCACGTCGAATTTTCCCTCGGCGCCGTTCTTGACGGTTAGCTTGGGCTTGCCGTCGCTCCAGTTGGACCAGAAATAGTTGGCTGCTGGGGCTGAGGCCACGCCAATGATGGTGAGGGAGACGGCTAGGAGGCCGGTGAGGAGGGAGGTGAGGAAGAACATGTTGACTTTTGTTGGCAGATCTACTGAATGTTCACAGTTTTTCGATGAGGAGCTGCTACGATCCCGAAGTCCGGGATAACCAAGTGGGCTGGCTACTATGGAAAGGGATTCTGTTGACTTTATACCGCCCGTCTTCACTTTCCCCGGCATGGACTACCCAGCTTCTGTGTCCATTCGGCCTGTGATATGAGACCGTTCGGAGAAGTATCACTTCTAAACTGCCGATGGCTAGTGGCCAGTCCAAGACAGCCAACGCTGCTCAGCCTTCCTTTCCCTCTATCACAATCAATTGCTGTTATTGAGCAACATTTCGGAGATGCGGGTATTCCAGCTTGGCGGAGGTGAGGGGAGTGAGTATCTGATGGTTGTGTTCCTGGAGCATGCTTAACACCTAGGTTCATCTCCGCACTCGAATTCTAAATCACCAACTCTCTCTCTTAAGTGGGACGGGTAATCCGGTTGATATTCCATCGAAGGCTCAGGCACTGGTCAGATGCACCCCGGATTTTTCTTCGATTGGCGACGATAGGCGGCACTCATTTATACTGCCGGGTAATATCTGGGTTGCAACTCATGCTGTCTACCCCACATACTTGCCCATGTTTTTCCACGTTTTCTCCCGGTTTCGTTGCTCATATGCGTCCCAATGGGGGGCGGGGGGGTTTCCCCGTTTCCGTTTGAGAGACGAGCAAGTGCCGTTCTTGGCTCCGTCTGGCGTTACGATACCATTTCACACAAGTTTTCCGGTGGCCAACTGGCTGGCCCTTGCTTGTTCAAAGGTGAGATGGGTCTTTTAGCCGGCTATGTCCTTTGCCTCTTATGTTCGGGGTCCACATCTGCACAGCCGGAGAAAGGAGGTCAGACACTCGCTCACTACGGACGCTTTCAGTATCCAGAGAATGCACAAGGAATTCGTGTTCAAGGTTTTCGAGGTGGATTATCATGTTGCCACAATAGAACGATCTATTAAAAGAAACGGGCAAAGGGGTATTTGACATAAACGAACGTTCCGTCATCAAACCTTACTAGACAGAAAGACGAGCGTCTTCTTCCCCCACCCATCACTTCTTCATTGGATGCCCCGCCATGCCCGGCAACTCCTTCAACCACCCATCCGTATTCTCATTCACCACGCTCTTCACCGTGCACTTATTCGCCTTATCAAACGCCTGCGTCTTCAATCCGTTGCACGTCGGCCCAAAGCACCGATTATCCATCGCATGCTGCAGCCTGTCTCCCTGCCATCCAAACACGTAATCGCCATGCTGCCCGTACCCCGTCGTGTCTCCATTGCTCAACACAAACGGCTGGCTGCCGTCCGTAGGCCAGTCCGCCTTGTTGTTGAACTGACGAGTGTCCCATACGACTTCGTAGTGCACCTGCGGGATCTTGACCGGGTGGCTGGAAGGGCACTTGGCGTCCACGACGGCGAACGGCGCAGGGCCCGAGGCGGGGTGGGCGATATGCTCCGTGTGGGAAGGAGAATCCAGGTTCTTGCCGTCCCAGCAGATGGGAAAGATGACGCTCGACCGGATTCCGCCCGGGCAGGGCTGCTTGGGGAACGTCTCGGTATCACGCTGCGGGTCCTGGCAAGGGGCGTAAGTGTTTCCGCCAAAGTTGGCGCCCGTGTAACACCTGAAGCAGGATTGCATGTTCTTGCCATAACCCGGTGAGGTGCGGCGGTTAGCGTCTCCCGAAAACATGCGGAAGCCGGGCTTGAATGCTGTCACGGTCTTGGGGCCGGGCGCGGTGTAGTAGACGGTTATGCCGGCGTTGGCGGCGCCGATTTGTTCGTTGACCATTTGTGGCACCCGCTTGTAGGTGCCGTTGCGTGCGCGGAAGTAGACGTTGGCGGTCCAGTAGTTGGAGAAGTCCTCGGAAAAGCTGCAGGAGGTGCAGGTGGCGAGTTTGGAGATGTCGGCGTTGGGGCCGGAGGGCATGGTGGCGTTGAAGGCGTTCTGGTGGTTGTTAGTGTGGGCATCGTAGGGAGAAACAGAGAATGGACGTACGCCGCCAACGACTTGATGGACGTGTGAAGAAGGAAGCATGCCCGGTTCGACAAGTCTGCGGGAGTGTTAGTGCCATTCCCTGCGATAAGTCTGGAGGTAGAACTCACGGATCAATACGGTCAATGACTGCTTGCGAGCAGCCGAACCGCAGCATGTTCATCGAAATCCCACCACCTTGTGCCTGAACGGCGGCCGCGAAGGAGAGGGCCCCAAGCCAGTACATGTTCACGATGTCAACGATGCCAGAGGGAAAGAGTAAGCGATGGAAAGCGATCTTTGACCCAGAGAACTCTAGGACACGACAACCTGGTTCGAAAGAGAGCACAATCCGGGCTCTTAAGCAGATCCATGAAGCATCGAGCAACCTGGCATCATCGCCCATTCCCAGCTCTACCATTACCGGACCAGAAGCTGGATTTTGTACCATTTACAAGTGCCGGGTCGTGACCAATGCCGTAGTGGAGGGTATTGATATTGCAAAGCATTTATGCGTGCCTATCGGAGGCGATTGTTCATATAGACGTTGTCGATCCTAGGCATTTTGCCGGACCTTGATGTTGCGCTCCAGTCACTGGCTAGACTAGAAACCGGGCAGCCATATGATGTGGTCTTGGACGTCTATCTCATATCGCACATGGTGATGTCGAGAGAGGATGGGAGAAGGAACGGAATGTCGAGGGTATAGTACCTGCCAATCGTCAGTAAGATGCATTCAAGGGTCCAAAGGGCGGGGCATCGAACTGAAGGGAAGGCAAACGAGACCACTCTCAGTATCCTTTTGCTGACATCGACCGCTTGGTTATTGCGTGGGGTACGAGGGCGAAGAGATTCAAGGTATCGCGGACGTAATCTGAGAAAGGCCGTTGGATCATCATCATCATCGCCGGCTTTGGAGTTTGAACGTTGGACCTCGCCACATCACGCTGGCCACGATATTGTTCGGAATTTGGCCAACACCCGCACTCCATCTTTGCCGCCGAGCTGTGATAGCCTTGTGATATAATGGAAAGGAAAGAGGAAATTCGAAACGCCGGGTTTTTGCATCTTGCCAGTCTGCGTTCAAGGACCACACAGAAATGGAAGGAGTATCTCTCGCTCGTGCTTGCCTTCAAGTTGTGTGTCCCAGCGGCAGTTGTCGGCTGGTTGTCACAGGCCTCCCCGGCTACCAGCCGACAGTTTGCCGCAGCTTTTATTTGGAAAGGTACGATGGTCGATTCATGGTTCCATTTCCAGGGCACTCTCGACCCAACAGCCCGGTGGCAGATGGATGCTCGTTATCTCAGCGCTCAGACCTCCCTTTCTTCGTTCGGTTCTTTCATGTGGCAGTGGATGCTCCCAGACGCCTGCTGCAGGGCAGTTTTCCCTACTTACGCGCAGATGCACTCTAATATCCGCGAGAAGGGTGCCCGGAGTCCACTGCATGGACAATCATGCATTATGCAGTACACAAGCCTTGAGAAACCTTCGGGATCTGTTGGGTCTTGCGGACCTCATCGGCTCCGAGTTAACAGCGTGGGTGGTGAGGACTATCAAGGCCGATAATATGGCGTGGACGTGGCCGGTGATGACAACCATGACATCATCCCGGTGATTTCCAGGGCGATTGGGAAGATCTGCCATAAAACAATTGTTACGTTGTTAGAGCTCTCATGATCGTTGTTCATTATGGGTTGTAAGTTTCTAGGCTGAACTGGTTCTGCAGATGAGAGTTCGCGGGATCTTGAATATCCTGTCGGTATTCTATGCCCAGGAAGCTCCGAACAACAACTGCGCATCATGGCCGCTGATAAACAAACATGCAGAACAGAAAAAAAAAAAAAAAAAAAAAAAAAGAAGCCACGTTCACCGTTCAGAAGATCGGTGATAAAGGGCAAAGTAACAGACTCTGTGTTTCTTCGTCCACAGACATTTTTTTTTTCCTTTTCCATCACCGCACTTCTCGTCTGCCGGTCAGTCCTGTAAAGTTTTGCCAATATCCCAAGGAAAGCCTAACCACTTGAGATACCTCTAACAAAGAACTGACCCCAATAGCCTCACATTGTGCCATCTCCCAGGAAGAAACAATGTCGCAATCAAGAGGCCACTTACACACTCCAGGCCTTCAAGAGCCCCTGCTTCGTCGCACGGCTACTTTTCCGTTCACGTTAGCCGCCTTCCCCTTCAAACTCATGTGAATCCTGCCTCTCCACCGCCTATTCCGGTTCCAATCTGCCTTTCTTTGCTGCAGCGAGCCATGGCTGACTGGTCACCCAACACCAGAAAGCAATGGATTGCACGGAAAATACCTTCAGTCTGGCTCACATCCCTCCGTGGCCTCGGCAATCTCTGGGCCAGTGTCACCGCCACATTCACCAACGGGATTTCCATGTTTGGCCTCTCGTTCCTCAGTCGACCACCGGCCTTAAACAGTCCAGAGCCACCTCTTACCGAGATGATGATTCTTGCCCGGCTCATTGACGACTTCGACGGGCAGCAATTTGTACGTCGAATCTCCCACCAAGCATCCTTCGATTACCACCGCCCCAACGACCGTCTACAACCTGGATCCACAATCCGCACGTGGGAAATTTACGACTTGGAGTACCGCTTGGTATATTGTACCGTGAGAGGACGAGTGCCGGCACTCGTCCAAGGAGCACAGTTCCGGCCAAGGTTCATGTTGCCTTTGGGGAGGATACAGTTGAAGAGGATATGTGAAGAGTCGCGGCTCCGATTCATGACGGATGAATAATTTATTTATGTCGCGTCGGATGATATGCCTGTTGGTTATTACGCTCGTCAGGGCTCCGGCTACTTAAATCGCCGCCGACTAGTGCAAAGACCACCATCTACTTGTCAGGGAGATTCTGTATCCCGGGTAAGTAGATGGGAAAAGGAGGTCAGAAAGAGGTCATGGAAAAGACATTATGGGAAATAGATGATGGATCACATGAATCATGGAAAAGGGATTAATGAAAAGACATTACGGGAAAAGGATCGTGGGAAAGGGGTTATAAGAGAGGGATCATGCAAAAGAGATGATACGAAAGTAATTATGCAAAGGGGATCATGGGAAAGCGATCACAGGAGACAGGACCACGGGAAAGGAATCATAGGAGAAAATACAGGATGCATGCCTGGATGGACGAGTGAGATTATTAAAGGACTCGGGATGTCGTTGAGTAATTTGAACATGAGGAAGGAAGTTTGCTTTGCGCGAGATCTGCTTGAAAAGCAGTCCAAAAGCAGTCCAAAGTGATGTAGGTGCTGGGAAGCGGATCTGATGGCGATGTCAGTTCTGAAGTGCACAGGATGGAAGTACCAGGCCTTGGAGGAGGTACCCTCAGATAGATATCCGCCATCGATCGAATCACGATATTGGCAGCTGATTGCATGGAAAAGGTCTTTAGAAAAGATGGGGGCGCTTGGAAAACCAGTTCAGACCGTTCCCGGATTATTCTCTAGAACTTCGAGATGTTCTCGTCGAGTGCCTACGACATGCATTTTAAGTGGGTCCCGGCCCTCAAGGTACCCGCCGGACAGCATCCATGCCTTCCCGTAGTGACAAACCTCAGACCAACTGAATATCGGGATGCTGGCCCAATTCTACAGCACTGCATCACAAAGAATATGTCCATACCATCAATTTAGCATCCACATCTATACGCCAGTCGGACCTTGGGATAGCTCTGCTATATCCGGGGTTGCATTCCAGCGCACAGACACTATCAACCTTCCTACCTCTACGCTCCTTGCATCGCGACATGCCCCGGATCATCATCAGCCAAGATTCTTCCCGCTCTGAAACACTGACAAAGGTCAGTGCTCAGGGCAGGGTCCGTTTCATGCAACACCATCAAAACGATCTTGCAGTCCAAACACAACCACAAAGCCGGAAAGCTTGGGTGAAATCCCCTCTAAAGCATCGCTATTCGCAACTACTAATGTCTGTTTGGACGGAAATGGACTGGTGCGGCGAGGGAGGGGGAGCGGGTAAAACATTTTGGACGTCAGGTTAAGGTGAGTTTCACTCAACCCACGGATTGATCGACTTGGTGCTAAACAATGATTCGGTAAAGACGAACTTGAAAACAAACGGAGTCAGCCCAGAGTCCGAAGATCATAAGAGCTCGAAGATCATAACTGGTCACAAGTATCCCGTCTTGACCGCTGGAGAGGAATCAGCATCAAAGTTCTGTTCTTAGACCTCAGTCTCTCGTTACCTCTGTCTTTCGTGACGCAATTGTCAACCCACTCTCACTCACCAATCTACTTGGGACACTTCCACATATCATAACAAGACATGACCCGAATAACAGCAGTCCTCTTGACAAGCCTCTTTGTGAGCCATCTACCTCTATCCGCTGGATCTCCCATGCGAGCCAGTCCTCTCTTGGCTAGCCGACAAGTCACCTCCAGCGAAAATGAAGAAGGCCTACACTCCCTCATGGTCGCCGCCGGCAAGCTCTTCTTCGGAACCGCCACAGACGTCCGATACCTTGACGACAAAGCCCACCAAGCCATCGTCAACAACCCCAACGAATTCGGCATGATCGTTCCCGAGAACAGTCAAAAATGGGGTGAGCTGGAAAAGGAGAAGGGCAAAGTAGACTTTACAAACGCGGACACCATCGCTGCTGCGGCAAAGAAGAATGGACAGCTGTTTAGGTGTCATGTCTTGACTTGGGCTTCTCAGTTGCCTAGTTTTGGTCCGTGACATCGTCTTGCCTTTCCCCATCACCCATTTCTCATCCACGCTAACCTCATGAACCTCCGACAGTAACCACCACCTCCTGGACCCCCCAAACCTTATCCTCCCTGCTCCAAGCCCACATCACCACCACCGTCTCCCACTTCGCCTCCCGATGCTACTCCTGGGACGTAGTCTCCGAAGCCCTCTCCTCCTCGCCCGACTCCAACCTTTTATCCACCACGTCCCTCTTCCACCGCGCTTTGGGGGAATCCTACATCCCGCTCTCCTTCTACTGGGCCTCCCTCGCCGCTGATCCCGCCGCCAAGTTGTACTACAATGACTTCAACCTCGAGCTTTCGGAGCTTAAAGCGCAAGGGGTTGTGGACATTGTAGATCTCGTGCGCAACTTTTCTGCCCCCGACCCCGACGGTAGTGGGAAGAAGGGAAAGGCAAGGATTGATGGAATCGGCCTCCAATCGCACCTCTTCGTCGGCTCCGTTCCTTCTTTGTCCTCGCTCGTCTCGGCCCTGGAAACCTTCACAAATCTGTCATTGGAAGTCTCCTTCAGCGAGCTGGACATCTCCCACTCCTCCTTACCCCCCAACTCCTCGCAAATTGAGCAACAGAGTCAAGATTACATGACCGTCGTCTCCGCTTGTTTAGCCGTCAAGGGATGTGTGGGCATTACAGTCTGGGGGTTTTCGGACAAGTACAGCTGGGTTAAAGATGCATTCCCGGGGAAGGGGGAGGGGTGTTTGTTTGACGAAAAAATGGAGAGGAAAGGGGCGCGGTTTGCCGTTGGGGAGGTGTTGAGACGGGCGGGGGTGGTGAGGGGGGAGGCTACTATGAAGGCTGTGGAGGGGAAGGTGGTTGGCGGAGGAGGAGGGAATTCAACTGAGGAAGGAGGAGGGGAAGGGGATCCGGATGATGCGGTTAGGAAGACGGCGAGGAGTGGAGAGTTGATGAGGGGGGTTAATGGGACGGCGTTGATGTTGGCTGCTGGTGAGGGAGATGGTGGTGGGAAGGGGCAGGGGCAAGGGGTGATGAATGGGGGAAGCAGATGGGCGGTTACGGGCTGGGGAGGATGGGCGGTTGTGATGCTTTGGGGGGTTTGGGGGGTTCTTTCCTTATGAGCGAGCGGGTGGGGGGTTATTGCTTCGAATGCACAATCTTTTATGTTTTATATTTGGCAGGCACAAACGAAGCATGATGGTGATGGCCCCTCCATGGAAGTGGAAGGGGCGATAAGGTTGTACAATGCCGGGAGAGCATCGGCGATGTCGGATAGCATCAATGCGTGTCCCGATCCTCGAAGCGCACCAATCTTCATCTCCAGCCATTCTTTTGCCCTTAAACCAGCCACAACCTAACATACCACTACCCACCATCATCACCCCCGGTATTTGTTCTCAAACAGCATCAACATTACCACAATCATCACGGCAACCATCATCACTACATACCTACTCTCAACGGCGAGCAAAACCCAGGCATCTCATCCAGTCAAATACGAAGCGAAACCACCTTTCCGATGGATCCAGAAGTAATTCGAGTTCCGACCAATGTTACAGGCGCCTCAACAGGATGACCGTGGCCCAGGGCATTGACAGCGACGAGGAGGATATCATGGAGCTGGATGAGTCTCCTTCGGTAGCGCAGGGCAGCCGGAAGCGCCGTCGCAGCAACGGGGCGGTGACTCAAACTCCCCAGCCTGTTACCTGGGCAATTACTGTGTCGTTTGCAGACGGACTTCCTAAATTTGGATGTGGCGGCGACCCGGATGCTTGTGTGTGGCAACCTCTTCCTTCTGAAGCTTAATGGCTGGCGGCGTTCAACTACAGTGGTATATCATCATTGTCTACAGTGCCGCGGCAAAGGAGAAAGCGGATGTGGTTGTTGGTGTGGCCACCAACATGGCTTATCAGTTTCAGGGCGTTTTGGCTGTGCCTCAATACCTCGTCTGCTGGAGGACTCTGGCCCGCTGCTGCGAAGGCAATGTTGTGAATAATCTCGGCTTTCGGCCTGCGCTTTGTGTAAAGGGCACGAGCTGCCGCCCGCATTGAGGTGGCAGTTGGTGCAAGCACCCTTTACGATGCCGGGTATGGAGCAGCAGTACTTGACTCTATCCCTGTGTTTGAGTCGCCTCTTCAGCTTGAGGGACTCGAGGAGGGAGTTCGTTGCCTTCTCGTGGTAATGGGCGTGGATCAGTTGGCAGCCATAGTCGTTGTGGGCGTTTGCGAGGAGGATTTGGCTCTGGAGAGGCATATGTCGTTCATTACCTTCGTTCCACTTCTTAGGAGCACCAAGAAACCCAACAACTATCACCATGAGCCAGCATACTTCTACCACCATCCACCCTACCACCACTGTTCAGGCAGCGTGGGTACAGAAGGACAAAGAAAGAAATACAACACACGCGAGGATGAGTTCTACCGCAAACTAGAGGATGAAATCAACGCCGGCTTGAAAGATATTAGAAGCGGCCCTACTGTAGCAGTCTTTGCGGGTGCGATTGCCCACTCACCGAACAAGTCAGAGGAGGACTTCAAAAAGAGCTGGAAGTTGAAGCATGTCTGGGAAGAGTTCTGCTTGAAACACCCCGAGACTGCGCTCCTACTTCGTCGTTCTACAGCAGAACTCCGCCTCACTAAAGAAAACGGCGCCTCGCTTGCATGTGGTGTGAAACTAATTAAAGGCGACAAGTTTTCACACAAGCTTTTGTTTGTCGACGAGTTCGTATCTACATCCAAGGAAGCGATGGATAAGAACAAGGAGGCAAGGGCCGCAGAGAAGCTGAAGAAGACAAAGCCCTCAAAGACTTCGAAGACCACCAGGTAGAGGCAGTGAGAAGACGATTAGTTGAGTTGACCAGAGTATTGCCGGCTCATCACCGGCTTGCCACCGGAGGAGATGTGGATCGGTTGTTGGTCACAATGAATTCTGCTCGCCAGGAGCCGACTTGGTTGGAGAAGTTGGAGCGAGTTGTTGGGAGATTGAAGGTCATTAGTGGCCCGATTGGACTTCTTTGCCAGGCAAATGGTATTGCGTTGGTGGTAAGTTTGAACGGAAGCTTCTTGATTTCGATATTGGCCATTATCCTGGCGACGAGGCGCTGGAGCCGTTGGTGAGGGTTATGTCGTCTATAGAGACACCTTCTACAGTACCTCTACCGACGGCTCTTGCTAACTGGGTACCTTTTGGTCAGATATGGGGTGGTTTGAGATTCATACCGGATGTAAGTTGCAACTTCTGCTTTTCGTCCGTTTATGTCCAGCCCGCTAGTTTGCTTGATGCGAAACATTCCCGCTCTTGCCATGTTGGGCCACGCTCACGCGCACTCGCGTCTGACGGGCACAGTCCCAGTCCAGGCAGCATGCGTGCCCTAGAGGTACATAAAAGGGATCTGCCAGACTTTGTCGGACGGATGCTCTTCCTCTACTTACCAAGGACGTCAAGCCATTGGCGGCGATCAGTCTGATGTATTCGAACGATTTACCATAGCTTACAACCCAACGGTCTGGTTTAATAGACCTGTTACTTGAACATTATGCCCGACACGGACGAGGATAGTTTCTACCACTGGTTCCCCTGGGCAAGAACATCAATCCGGGATGGAGTTTCGATATCATCACGCTGCTGGCTATCATTGGCGAAGGCAGCGTTACTGAATTCGCCCAAACCATCACCGCCAGCTCTCTCTGCATGCTTTCGCGCCTGATTCCCGCGCCCCAGCCCTGCTCCGTCCGCAGCGGCCAGCTTTCTTCTACGCAGCCTTTCCGCGCATCATTCCCGCTTCCCATCTTTTGTCGCAGTCCGCTACTTCCCACTTCTATTTCAGGACACTCTCTCCTTCCCTCCTCTTTCTCTTGTAAATTTCCATCCCAAGTGGAATCGGTTTTCTGTGGCAGGAATGCCCCAAGTTTGGACTTTACAAGCGGCAAGAACCACTTTCTTCCGGAAGACCCACTTTTCCCGGACGACAGCCGCCGGTTGTGGCCGACCATACAAATTCTTCAGGCATTTGCCTTCATCGAGACCTCTTCCATATCCAATTAAGTCTACATGTCTTGCCTTGCTTCCTTGGTTTCTTTTCTCTTGTGACCCTTCGCTTATATTCCTCCTCCCTTTCCTTGACTTCAATTTCTTCTTGGTCTTTTCCTCTTTCGTCATGCTCAATCCAAGCAATCTACAAGCCATGACGCCGAGCGGCCGAGGGCAAGCACATTGAGCTTTGGAGACCTTCTTTGGGGACAGGCCACTTTGTCGTTTAGCGTTTTTACGCATCAGCTTGACCCAAATGAAGCTATTTTCAGTCTCAAATCCCATCACTCCTACGACAAAGGAGCCCAAATACAAACGCTGCGCATTAGTACCTCTACTGTGCAGTTTACCTCAAATATCTTACCGCCACTGAGAACACTGTTAATTTATTGTGCTAATATTATCAAGTCTGTTAGCAGATACTCCCATGTAATGGAACGAGTCGTCGAATATGTAGTTTCTTCTGACGGCCACGGTGCCAAACCGCGAGAGCTTTGCCCAGCTCTTTTCAACAAGCTCTCTCCAGTAGGGTTCAATCAACATCTACTCAGCCCACCTGGACTTCTCTACGGAGGCTTGCAAGGCCTTTGCAAAGGGCCCAATTAGTAAGACTGGACCCTTCCATCCCTACTGCCTGTAGATACTTCGGGCAAGTAACACTAAAAAAAGCGCACCAGTACTAACATAGAACCTTTTAAGAGACTCTTCTACTTGGTATTACCGGCTTCTCAGCCCTCGAAGCAGGTCTCAAAGCGGCCGTCAAAGACATTTGCTCGGCCACAAAGCTCTTCAGAAATGAAGCAGTGCCCAAATTGCCGCACAAGGCCAAACTTCCTTGGTTGGATCTGGTTTCCCGCCCACAGTCTTCTCCGTTCCCTCGCCAAAGAATATCAAGTTCTGTGGGTGAGACCAGGAGGTCAATTAGCCTTAGTCCTCCTATCGCCAGCAGCAAACCTGCAGCAGCGGTCTTGCACCCTCCATGGAACGGCAGGCATGGGAGAGACTCAAACCGCTTTGGAGTTTGTCACTAGTGCCACGGCAACGGCCGCTTCCTATTTATCTTCTGGCTACCAGCCGAAGATGAAGTAGTCCTTGCCCAGGCGTTCGGTAACGTAGTGAAGCCTCCTCGCAAACGCCCACAATGACTACGGTTACCAGCTGATCCACGGGCATTAGCAGGAGAAGGCAGTGGAGTCCCAACTCGAGTTTCTCAAGCTGAAGAGGCAAGTGAAGACGTTCAGTCATGTTCCATGTAAGTTCTATCATGGTGCTTTGGAGTTTTGACCGGGGGGATGAGGCAGTGTCATGTTCAACTGTCGAAGTGACATCCTTCAAAGGCCTTTGGAGCCTAGAAAAATGCATTTCAAGATCTTCCTGGGAGAATCTGAGCTGTTTAGCCAAAAAGAATGCATTGCCTAGTAGGTATTTTGCTCAAGACAGAACATTGAACTGGAAATCTCTCGAAGCGTAGTGGTGACTTGTAGACACCGAACTGAAAGTCAACGAGCGCCTGAGCTGAAGGTATTTTACCCCCCCTTTTTTTTATCGTCCCATCCATTGCTGGTCTCCCTCCCTTTGCTTCTCTTTCTTCTGGAACACCATAGCAGGCCTTCCCCTTTTTTCCCCCAAGCTCTCCATTTTAGCCCCCATCTTTCGAAAATACCATAGCCCGGACTTCTATACTCTCCCTGGGTGTCGGATTGCTACAGCTGCCTACCTCAAATTCACCGCCAGATTGTGCTTGTCGAAACGAAGTATGTGGGCAGCCTTCCCGCCAGGATGCCTGTTAGCTACGTCTGTTTCTCTCAGACAGTACCCCCCTTTCCCCATACCCTGCTACCCGACATTTGCTTCTCGCGCATCCCGGAATGCGGATGTTAGGAAGCAAGGGGAGACTTACACCTCGCTTTCACCCCCTCCGCAGAATCGAACGTCTTGAAGAGCAGTACTTCATCCTTCGTCTGCCTGTTGAGGTAATACCACTTCATTCCTTCATCGTACAGCGGATAAAGCCCTTCGCCTTCGTAGTTCTTCCTTACGTGGTCGACGGCTACTAAGTTCTGTGGCTGGACTGTACTGCCGTCGCAAACGGCAAGGGGATAGTTGGCTACGGGGTGTCGAAGGGGGCGCCAAACGCTTTTCCGGGGTAGAGGTTATGAGCTTGGTTTGACGTTGAAAAAGAGGTTGGACGGGTAGCTACCTGTAGAGGCACGTACTTTATGATTCGGAAGCGTCGTTGGAGGAGCTCTTTGGCCCGAGCTCCCATGTGGTGGTTTACCCGTTTGGTGGCGGCTAGGGGGCTTTGGTCTAAGATGAAGGTAAGATGAAAGTGAGTCAGTGGTAATTGAGTGGTGCCTGGGCTGAGTGAAAAAAATGCTAACCAATGTGAACAGCGTGCACGGGCTTCAGTATGAGCATTGGATCGTCGAGATCGATAACACTCCCGGATCTTGCAGTGGTCCGCGTGTAGTCACTCGATCGGAGCTGGGGATTACCGAGGAGTGATGGTTAACGGTCCCTTCTAGGTAAAAATCGCCGAGTCGGAGGATCACTTGACCATGCTCACTCACTCTCCAGTCAAAAACCACCACCTCCGCCCCCGGATCGATACTCTGCAGCAACTCAACGATCTTTGGGAGGTAATCACTCTCGATCCCTTTCTGGTCAGTCGGTATGACTCCAACCTCCTGCCTCACTACCTGGAATGCATGGTCGTCTAGGTTGAACAGCTCTTCACTGCCTCTGATATCGTAAATGGTCTGTTCTGGTGAAGCGGCGAGAGTGAAGTTCTTTTTGGGACAGCCCTCAGGGGCTTGGGAAATGAACTCGTAGGGCTTCTCGGTGCGGAACTTGGCATCCCATTGGATGTAATTAAGCCTCGCATTTTGATCTGCCCGGTCTGCCGTGGCGTCCCCTGGCCGTGGCGCATTTTGCCCGTTTCTATCCATTGCCGTTGTTGGGAAGTGATGCTTCCGTGATGATTCGAGATTGAGATGAGGCTCTTGTGTCGGTGAGGTGCTAGGACTGGTCTTACTCGCAGAAGGAAATCGGAGTCAGTGGTGGCTCGGTTGCGCCCGAGTGATAGGAGGAAGAGCCAGCCTCTGTGCACAGCAAGCGTGATTTTGAATTGGACATCAATGGTTTTAAGATAATCAATTATCGTGACAATCACAGAGCGCGAAAAGTGATGAGCAAATGTGCAAATCTTATACGTCAAAAAGCTTCGTCGTTTCTTGTTTGCGTTCCCAGTCCCGTGTAGCCCAGCCGCTAACAGTCGCCGTGGCGCCTTCCCTTCGAACCTGTACGCCCCATAAACCGTTTGGTAATAGGCAAGTCCTTTGAACCTATGCTGGTGTGTGGTATCGTGTCAGATTGTCCCCGTTTATGCACCCGAATAATCCCATCCCGCCTCGAGATGCCTGGGCAAGCCTGATTCCTGCAGGTAGACCAGACCGCATCTCACGGATGCTGTCTCCGCAGCAAAGTCTCATCGTCAAAACTTCAGGCCGCGATGAACCCAGTATCGCAGTCGCACTCCCCTGATCCTTTTCCACACTCTTTGCATACGTCGTCCTGCGAACTAGAGCCGCTTTTGGTGCCTGATTGAACGACAAGAAGGTCTCGTTTAGCGTCTTCCTTGCTGGATGAGTTTGCGTCCTTGCTGAAGTTCTTCCATGGCTGTGATCTGCCACCGGTAGACTCGGCGAAGTGATCGTTGCTTTTGGTGTCTACTCCCGACGAAGTTCCAGACATTGCGTTCCGATGTGACTGATCTTGAACGATTGGCGTGTGATGTGGAGCTGAGAAGCCCTGGTTTGAGTTAGTACCGTGGCTGCAATCTGAGACTGGAGGTTTTGATGCAATGCGCCAGGCGCCTGCAATGTCCGGCAGTGATGTTGATCGAATACTTACTGGGAGATGTGTCAATTTCGATGTGCCTTGACAACCGGGGATGTTTGGAGATCTCACAAACATGCTTGGCCGAGGACTTACATAGACCCTTTTATCTCCTGTAAGAATTGATGAAATGTCAAAAAAACCAGTGGTCTGGCGCAACCGCCTCTGAATGTCACTGGGAGAATCTGGCTGTCCATCTATCATACGGGACCTAAAAGTGCACAAGGTGACGGCTGCCGTGAAGATATGGAGAAGGGTTTCACTGCATAGCTGCCTTAAACACGGCATGGCCACCGCCAATGTTGAATGGACACATCGATGCGGCTCAGTGCTTGGAGCCTTTTCCCTCGAACGGGCAAAGCATGCAGAGGGGCGGTAGCGGCGAAAGCGAGTGGCCTGAGACTGGGAAGTGTTATTGGAAGAGACAACCGAATTTGTGCGCACTGATACGCCACATGCATTCAACTGAAAGTTGCAATAAACCCCCGCGTCTCTACACCACCTTTTTGACTACCAGAAATAAGCAACTGTCTGAAGCAAACTAGCCTGCCGGTCATTTGATGGATGACGTCTGTCATTAGCAGGTTTTTAGCACCAAGTTACGCTTGGAAAGCCTTGCGAAAAGACGTAGAGTGTCTTTGGTGACGGAATACACTGAGATTCCATTGCTTGTAGTGCATGTATACCCCCCAGCCGACTAGCAGGTCACCGCCCTGAGCGAGAGAAGTGTGCCTTTTCGGGTAAATGTCTTGGGGACTTCCGTGAACCTCTCGAGACCAAGCGCCAGCTCTTCTTGACAACCCTGCGAAGTGTCGCTTGGAGGAACGGTATGACTCCATTTGAGACCTTTGGAAGATTTCGTGGGAGATGCACCTTGTTCTCACGTCGGGTAAGAACCATCCCATTCCCTCCCCACTTGAGCGTAACAGCCTCATGAGACCGCTCTGGGTTGAAGTTGAACTGGATCTTGAAATACTCTGGGTCCCATACCGCGAATCGTGCTCGCCGTGCTTGCTGGTTGTAGTCTAGTGCCCACTCAAAGATGTCATCTTTGAGGTGACGGAGCTCATAGAGTTGTGATTCCCGTCCTTGGAACCTGAGCTCCAAACAATCGTCCTTTTCCCCCTGATCCCTCGGATAACGGATGTCGATGAAAAAATTCCCTGGCCAGCTACCCTTCGAGTTGTAATATCTCCCGGTGTATAAGTCCAATTGTCGCGGATGAAAGTAGTTCGTGTTGCGCTCGCTGTCAATGCCCGTTCTCATTGTTTTCACAAGCCTGAGTTTCTGATCCCGACTTTCCTTCGCCAGTTCAACGTACTTCTTTGCCAGGTCAAGAAACGTTTTCCCTCCATCTTCAAATTGGAATAGCGCGGTGATGTATATTTGAGCGATCCAGTCCGCAACGTCGTTGAGTGGCATCGAATTCGTCAGAACCACCACAGCAGAATTGGATTCGGGAAACATGAAGATTGCGGAATAGTACCCAAGCCCGGCGCCTTGGTGGTAATAGGTCATCATTGGTTGTGATTTTGATCCGAGTACTGGAAGCTGGTCCCTCTTGAACAGTTCTGCGTTGTCTCCCTGAAGGCCCACAACGTCTGGAAGTGCCGTCCGAACCCATCCGAACCCGTAGAAGCGATGATCTCTGGACGGATTGTCCAGAGGCACTTGGTTGCTCAAGATTGTTGGGACCTCCTCAAGAGGACCGGAGTATGACCTCTGTTCAGCAGCAAGAATCGCCTTCGCCCATGCAAGAAGGTCGTTGACGCTCGAGTAGATGCCCCCAGCAGTTTCGAATATGCTTTTCTCAAAAGGGATCTTCTTTGGTAGTTGATAGATGTCGCCGTTGTCCAGTGCTGCATGAGCAAACGCAAAGTCGCCGTTTGTGTCTGGACTTGTTGTGGTGTTGTGAAGTGATAACGGGACGAGCACATACTCTCGCAGGCAATCTTCAAACGACTTCCTCGAGTATTTCTCTAAAACTTTGCCGGCGAGACTGTAACCCCAGTTATTGTAGATCCAATCACTTCGAAATTGGCCGACCTTGTCGAGGGTCGCCACCGCTGGCAGAACTTCATCCTTTTGGAGGAGGAACTCTTGGTCTCCCTGATGGGCGATAGACATATCTCCGTTGAGCCCAGTTCGGTGAGAGAGGAAATCGGAAAGAGTGACCAAGTGCTGTATTCTGTCATCGGTGTTGAAACCATCAATCAGATCCTTCATCGGTGTACTCCATTCAAACTTGGCCTTCTTGCCCTCCCAACGGACCTTTGCAAGACACGCAACCACGAAGCTCTTTGTCATGGACCCTATGCCGTAAACTGTATCGGGACCAGGATGACGTGGCTTAAGGTTAGGCTGGTTGCCGACAACTGTTCCATGGCCCTTGGTGAAGATGATCTTATTGTCGTGGAGTATACCCACGGATGCTGAAGGAGCACCCGAAATCTTACACACATCGTCGACGATGGAGATAACGGATTGGAGACGATTGCGTATGACCTCCTCCTGTGTGCAAAACATGATGATGAAACGAAAAAATCAATGGGAACGAGAAGGGAGGAGAAACATTACCGAGAACTGGAGGACGCCTCCATGTGAGTCGAGCGCATTGGCACCATAATATGCGCCCCTATGGCCTTGTGCACCGCTCTTGGTATGGGGTGATTGAGTTGACAGAGTAAAATGAGACTGTTGCGGTCCGAGAGCTCACCATGGATCCTTGGTAGCACAAAGATTGGGGTCGTCTTTTCGTTTTTCTCTTTTTCACGGGAAAGGGAGGGTGTACCATTAAAAGCAATGCACGTCGAGGGGTGACTTGCATCATGGGTCATCAAGCAAGGTGGCTGAATGCCAGTCGGCTCTGGGGGTGTGCATGTATGTCCAACAAGGTGACACACCTTCAAGGCACCTGCATTGCAATTGGGTGGGGGCCACTGAATGCCTGTGGATGGGACGAGCCTTCCTGCAATCTTCGGGAAAGTTAATGACCGGTTGCACCTACCCCCTCGAATTACAACGCGAGCTGGTATCTTCGTAACAGCGCGAGTATTGAAACGTTTTATATCTGCATGGGTTCTGATGGCTAAGGAAGGCGCTTGCTTCAAGAGTGGTCGAAATGTCCACCGGTTGTCTGATTTCGTTGGGTAGTCCCGTAGCGTGTAGTACTGCATAAAGGTAATCAGCCGGTCAGCGTATGTACACCCCACCTTCCGTCGAGATAATCAGGTGCCAACCGGTCATGAATTCGTGATGCGGGGGTTCTCAAGGCTGATCGAGGAGGAGCTCTAAGTGTAAAAAGGCAACGAAAATTCGTTCCTTCGGACTGCCCTTCGGCATCGGAAGCAATGGAATGTTGGACAACAACAAGGACATGGGAAAGGTGGCTTTCTTCCAAATTTTCTACATTCATCATGTTCACTGCACACGGCCTTGATATCCATCCCTTTTCTTCCTCCTTCACATATGTTTCATCATTCAAATCTTGTTTAGCTACCTGCGGTCGTACCTTCGGTACTTGGCATGTAATGAACTTGATGTTGCCCAGTACTGTTTTCTGCTTTTGATGCCCAGATAACCCACAACGTGTCCCATACACCAAGGGAGGGTCAAAACAGGAACAGATTGGGTGCCTGATTGAGCTCTTACCCGCAGGCAAGAAGGCTTAGCAAAGTTGTGGTGTACAGCAGTGTTTATGGCTTACCCATCGGAACCACGATTGGAAACAAAGGTCACACGTTGACATGCACTACACCAAAGCTCTGCCGTCAACTGGAGGGCGTACGCCTTACTTCGGTCGACGATGCGAATTCCAATGGGTGAGGGTTGGACATAGATATGCCGTCGACAAGTTGAATGAGGCTCTGTGGTCCAATGGGCCTTGCTCTGAGTATTATAAAGTGTTACCCAGGTGAAGTTTACAATCAGTGTGTTAAGATCTTGGGCCGCTTCCAATACCGGTTGTACATCTTCACCATAAACGGCAGACATCGTGTCCCGACTGTGAAACGCAAACACGCCTCTCGTATGAGCCAACACTCGTCCTACTTGACCGTACGCATCACTGGAATTTCGCAGTCACGAACGAACCAATATGTCTCAGCCAGAGGCACTCTACCCAACGGATGTAGCACTTGTACCTCAACATACACGGGCTCAAGATGCCAAAGACAAGGCGGATAAACTCAAAGCAATGTTGCACCGGCATGACATTGAAGTTACCAAGGACGTTCTGGATGTTTTCATGACAAAGTATGCATGGCGAAAGCCGAGATGGTTGGACAAGCTTCAAACTGTCACCAACAACATCCAGATATTCTACAAGGCCATTGGTACCATCTGTCAAGCTCATGGAATTGCTTCTGTGGTATGTATACCATGCTTAACGTCATGATTATTCCCAAGAGTCAAGAATCGTCGAGTGAAGAGGGGCTAATACTGATGACATCTTGTTCTTTACACAGATATGGGGTGTTTTGAGATTCATCTTAGATGTAAGTCAAATCATGCTATGCTTACGGCTCTCTGCCACAACTACACGGCGAAATTGACAAGCAGTTTATTTCTAGGCGTTTGGCAGATATTTCGGTCTTTTGGATAGAGTCGTCGACATCTATGATGAAATGACTCGAGCTATGCCGGTGCTGAAAGACTACGCGGAGCTTTATGCCGCTTGGCCAACCGTGTCGGATTCTCTCTTGGATATCTACTGCTCTTACCTTGATTTCTCTATTAATGTGGTCGAGATATTTGCCCGCAATCCACTCAGTAAGACGTCATGCCTCTCCCGTTCAATCTGAAAATTTCACTGACAGCAGGGACACTACTCCAACACAGAGGTGGTCTTCAAAATGACAGTCCGCTTTTCCCCTATCGAACTGACCCTCAGGGACGCAGCGAAAAAGATTTGCAGCACGACTCAATCTTTCAAGGATCGAATAGGCTTTGTTAGGGACGCTATTGGTGTTGACACCTGGAAGAGAGTCGGCACCATAGAGGTAACATCCATTCAGGGACCACCAAGTCAAGAAAGTCCTAAATTTTCAAGGATCTTCTCAGTCCCAAAGGCCAGAAATGGGAAGTTCTGTGGGAGGAAAGAAGTGCTTGCACAGCTGGATCGCGACCTGCTCCCAGCCCAAAGTTCACCACAAAAGTCTTGCACCTTACACGGGGCACCTGGTATGGGTAAAACCCAGATAGCACTCGAGTTCGCTTATCGATGTTGCGAAACCTTCCCAGAACTCCACATTTTCTGGGTCCCCGCCGAAGATGAGACCGTTCTTTCCCAGGCTTTTGGCAACATAGCACGGCTTGTTAGGGGGCAACAGGCGGGAAAGGATGTTCCGGACCAGGCAAGACTTGTTGAGACTGCAACTGCCTGGCTGTGTGAAANGGGGCAACAGGCGGGAAAGGATGTTCCGGACCAGGCAAGACTTGTTGAGACTGCAACTGCCTGGCTGTGTGAAAGTGAGTCTTCTGTGTCATTCTATGGAAAGTCTCTGAATACGACATACTCACTCCCTGATTTTGGGTCACAGATACGTCATGGTTGATGATCTTCGACAATGTCAACAACCCCGACATCTTCAAGAAATACCAACCATGTTGCAATCATGGCTCGATTCTCGTCACCAGTCAGTATCAGAGGACAATACACGCCACGACAAAAGAGATACCCCTGAGGCCCTTGACACCCCAAGAAGGTTCAGATCTTCTCCTCGAACACATTCCCAAGCAGCAAAAGTTGCATATAGGAGACCCAGGCTCGCTGGCCCAAGTGTTCACGAACATTTCAGAAGAAGTCAACGGATCGCCACTGATCCTCGTTGGAATCGCGGGGTCCATCATTTCTTCTGCAGTTTCGGCGGAAGGAGCCCTCACAGTGTTGCAGCAGTCAGGGAGTTTAGGAAAGAGCAACCCAATTACGAACGGTCACTCCGCCTGGGCGTACGACCGACCTATTGACTCTGCTTGGGATATGGCATTGAGAGCAGTCCCTGACAAAGGATTGACAATACTGAGAATCATGAGCATGCTTGCGGCGGATAACATTCCCGTTGACATTCTCATCCGCGATCTTCAGGGCGGACTGAGTTTCTTGGGATATCAAGACTCTGCACGGTATGTACCTTTCGCACCAAGCAGCTCACTGCTTCCCTTCTAGAGTTTTGCAAAGGCAGTTAAGGCACACCCTGACTAACGCATCTTCCCTACTTCAAGCTTCCGTCATGAAATCCAGGCTCATCTTGTGGAACGGTACTTGGTTGAAGACAGCAATCAGGCGTTGCCTTGGTCCTTCTACAGCATCCATCGGCAACTACAATCGAAGATTTTGCGGGATCTGCAATCCGTACCCGATCAGTATCAGCTCACCTTCGATCGTGCCGTGGCACTCATTTCACGAGACTTCCCGGCTTTCCCAAGGTTCATGACGCCAAACTTCTCACAGTGGCCATCATATGAGAAACTGATCGCCCATGTCCTGAAGCTCCATTCGGTTTATCGTGCTAACAAAAAGAGCCTAGGCCAGGATGAACCCCCAACCGAGATTCCTCTTGTCCCCAGCATGGCCTTTGCTGAGCTTCTTACCAGTGCTGGGTACTATTTCTACGAAGTGGGACTCGCAGATTCGTGTGTAGCAGTCTTGGAGACCGCCGAGAAGATTTCCCATGAGTTCCGCACTTCTTATACAGCCGAAGCCACCATGCAAGGAGGCCAACCGTCAATACATGCCAATTCCCTGAAGCTCGAGACAAATGCCATTGCAGTATCCTGGGGCATCATTGAGCAGGCACAGGGGCTGACGGGTGCACGCAAAGCCATGGCAAAGGCGAAGCAAGTGGTCACTTTGCGCGAGAAGCATGCAAGTTTACCTGGCCTTTCCTCTGGCGATAGGTTCGAAAGTCAGGTCCTGCTATCCAACGCCTACAACGACATTGGGGCTCAAATGCTTCACATGCACCAATACGCGGGCGCTATGGACTACCTCAACAGATCGCTCGATCTCAAGAGGCAGTTGGAAACACAAGGCCACACGATACCGGCGTTCGAGTTTGCCGAATCCACCAACAATTTGGCATTCGCAGCACTTGGCCAGAATCTAACAGAAGACGCTCTAAAGTACAGCGAAACGGCTGTGGACCTTATCTACAAGGATGGCAGCCATGACAGCGACGCAACCCGCTTCACCTTCAGCGACGGGGTTACACTTTTCCTTAATGGCCAACCGCAAAAGGCTCTGGATGTAATGAAAGAAGTCTATAAAAATCGTAAGGACACCTTTGGTGAATCGGGGCGTCAAACAAGGGACACCAGTTATGCCATCAGCTTCATTTACTACGCTCAAGGCCGCTTTGAAGACGCCAGGTAAGTTTCCTGCCATTCTTCATTCTCTCTCCTACACGAGTCAACCTCCACTCAATGTGTATTTTATCTCTTCCCACCCCTTCCAGCTCATTATTCTGGCCGTGACTGGACCATGAAACGCCCTGTACCGGATAGATGAAGCCACTGGACAGAGCAGAACAGCATCCCTATGCGGGCAGAGGAGCTTTACAATGAGGCCAAGACGTTCTAAAGGCAGGACAGTGTGTCTTGACCAAGGTCAGAAGGCTTCAATTTATTCTTCGGGTACACTCCTGTTGCCTTTTCGCCCCCTTAGACATTCTCTGCACGCCGTACTTTTTTATTAGAGACATTCTTCAAGCAGCCCGCGGCAGATGTTACCTGACGAAATCTCAATCTTGTTTCATGTATTTCTCTCTCCCCGCTTGACAGCTTATGATTCTTATGCAAGTGCTCAAGAACCATCCTGACCTATTAGCTCCCTATCTAGAGATCTACCCAGACTAACCCGACTCATCCCAGCGAAACCATCCAAGGATGCTTCATCAAACAGGCCAAGGGCATTTGGCCCGCGGAATGCCTCACCCGTGCCAAGTACCTGGAGTCACAGATTCTACAAGCGCTCGGAGACATCACCGAAGGTAAAAGGAAGCATGAAGAGGCACTCCAAGAACTAGACGGGTATCTGTCCAAAATTTTTCCCAACGCCCATGCGCAGAAGGCAGAGCGAGACACATCTGCCTGCAGCAGTTATGCATCTCTCATGGCTGCTGATGAGGCACTACGGTTTGATTATGTCGTTCCGTTCTTTGCGGGAAGGTTTGCTATGGATAAGGGTGCTGGAAGTGGAAGTGGGAGGGGATGTTATCCGCCGCTGGAGGACCTGGAATGATTGATGTACTTTGGGCTGCCTTTGTTTCCCCTTTCTGAATTGCATTGTTCGTTGATGATATCCCTTTGACTTACTTCTGGTCCCTTTCCTTTTATTTTGCTTGGAGATACACGGTTAAGCTTTTCCTCGCTTCATTTTCACCTATGCCTTGCCATGGCTTTCCCATGTATCTTACAGAGTAGAGGTAGCTTTCATGATACAAGTTCGCTGCATGCTGTCCATGACGGACCCTTCATCCTCAGTCCTCGTCGTTCACGCCCACGGTAAGCGATGGCTATAACCTGTCGACCTTCAACTGATACAACCTCCTCTTGCATATCTCGCTTTCCGTTCCCTTCTTTGCATCCTCTAACAGCGCTTCCACATCTCGTTCCGTGTCCACGTAACGCCCGCTCAAAATCTCTGCATCCTTCCCCATGGCGGCCAGTCGCACACAGACCTCCGCAAACTCTTGCGCTCTATTTTCAGCATTATCCCCCTTCTTCCCTGCATCCTTGATCCGTTCAACCATATTTCTCACCCTCTCACTCTCCTGGAAGCTCTTCTCATCCACACTATCCTCCCTCTTCAAAATGCCCGTCTCAATATTCCCCGGAACCACAAAAAAATTGCGCACCCCCCTACCGCCCACCTCCCTCTCAAGCGTCTCATGAAATTTCAACAACCCCGTCTTCGAAACATTGTACGCCGCCATAAACGGCACCGACATCACAGCATTTCTGCTCCCCACACTAATCACACACCCCTCCCCAGCAGCCAACATGCCCGGCAAGAACTGATACGTCAACGCCACAGGCCCCGTTAAGTTCGTAGCGATGACTTTATTCCAATTCTCCATTCCTTCTAGCTCTTTCCTCCCCACCAGCAGCACCGTACTTCGCCCTTCATCACCCTCATCACCCTCTCCAAACGAGAAAAACGTCCCATCCGAGTCAGCGGGAGGACAACAAGGTCGCTGAAACTCAATCCCCTCCACCCTCGCCACTCCCGCATTATTCACCAACACCGTAACCGGCTGATCGACCCATCTCCTTATATCCAGCTCGAGTTGGGCGAAGGAAGAAGGGGAGGTGACGTCGCAGATGAAGTCTCGTGCGCGGTCGGTCGTGGGGGAACCGAGGGAGGAAGTGGAGGCATTGATTAGGGAGGCGATGGTGGGGTTGGAGGAGTCTGAGTCGGGATCGGAGCCGACGGGACCGAGAGGGTAGGAACGCGATACGCAGGCTACGAAGCAGCCGGCGCGGGCGAAGGCGAAGGCGAGGGAGCGGCCGATGCCGTGGCCGGCGCCGGTGATGAGGACTGTTTTACCGGAGAGGGGGAAGCTGGGGAGGGGTGAGGCAGGTGAGGAAGGAGATTGGTGAGAGGTGTCGGGCATTGTGCCTTGCGTGGCGAAGCGTGGTTCAGATGGGCCGGCGGGAAGAATCTTGATCTTAAGAGAGGAGTGGAAGGGACTGATGACGACTCTTGCTGCGAATGGGTTGGAACACGGGATGCTCAAACTTGCAGGAACAAACAGAAAATAAAAGAGAGAAGACAAAAAAAAGAAGAGAAGACAAAAAGAAAGAAAGAAAGGAAGGAAAAAGGGGAGAAAGAACGCAGTAGTGTGGCATGCTCTGCGGGGTTGGGTACTACGGTACGAAAAGGAAGCGAGCAGCTGTGTTTGGGGAAGGTACGGATGCATGCCGGTACCCGTCCTCGAGCTGTCCTTGCAGGTGGCTTTAGCACTTACTGCTTACGGCGTCGGTTCGACTTTCGAACAAGGACGTCTTCTTTGCAGATATTCTTTGGGATCTTCCTGTGGAGTTTCAACTTCATATTCCAGAGATTAGGGTATGCTGACCAAGTGATGTTTAAGCAGCAACCGGCTGACGTCGGAATTCACACCGGACAAAAGTGGGTGCAGGTACCGAGGTGGGTCTCCGGCTCGGAGTGGAGACACGGAAGCCCACTTCCCTGATGAGGAAGGCAAAGACGGAGTCGCGCGGGGCAGTCACGTCTCGCTCGCGCAGGCAGCGATGACATTTTGACAATCGATAAACGAACTTGACAACTTTCCTCCACCAAACAATGACGAGCCAAAAGCGAGTGCGAAAGATCGACAACACCCACCAGCGTTATCGACGACGATGACTGTCGAGTTTAATGAGTTGGCCGACTCGTCACATCCAAGAACAATAACGACGACCATCATAATCCCGAGTCCTCCCCTCCGGCCGAATGCCAGCCAGTCCTTGCAATCACCAGCACCGCCGCACCGATGCGATTCGATCGGACCAACAAGGCCATTCTTAGCATTGAGCCGCCGGCTGGCTGAATCTGACAGGCGCCCGCCGGCGATGGGCAAAAAGCCAACATCGATAAATCGTCATTAGGTGCCCACCAGGCCTCCAGCTGGGTTACCACTCATCGGCCAAGAAACAGTGGGAAGCCAACCGAGGCGCTGTGCATCGCTGTGCTGGCCCGCGAGAGTGGGAGCCAATCAGATTGCTGGAGGCCGCTTTTACACGCTGAGTGGCTTCGCTGGTCTTTGCCGCTCCGCCAGTGATGGTGGTCCCTACTGGTCAACAAATCCTAAAAAGCATCCCGAAATGGTCTGGCCCTTGTTCTCTCCGGTTCAGTTCCTGAGCTGACTGGACATGGAAATTTTCGCGGTGCGGCGGAGTCAGTGATATCGGAAGACTTGTCAGATCATGATGTAAACAATGGGCGGGTCCGGTCTCTTTCGAGTCTGCTCTTGTCTGCCGAACCGGATCCCGGAGCTCTGGGGTTCAACCGATCGTTTATCTTTCCTAGCTTACCGGTCTGTTGGATTCTCTATCCCATTCTTCTCTCTCTTTGTTTCTCTTTGCTTTTGCTGGGCTGCTGGGCAGACAACGTTCATTTTAACTTTCCTGTCCAGTCAACCCTGTCTTTCCCATGGTAATGCGAGAACGCATGGGCCGTGAAAACCTCTAACCACGTTCACTCGCTTTGAACGAAGGCCATCATGTTTCGTTACTAAGGAGTCCACATAACCTCGAACTACCGGGTACCAACTCCATCACTACAACAGACCGGGTACACATTCCGTCCATCACAAATTCCATCGCCACCGTAACCATGGCTGCAGGTTGGACACTCGAAGACATCCCGGCCATGGTGCCGCCGGAAGGTCAGATACCCAACTTCGTCAATCCGGAGACGATGCATCCTATCGTCCTTGGGGTTGCCATCGGGACCATGGTCTTGATGGTCATAGCACTTGTCGTACGAATCTTTACCAAGGCTTTCCTTCTACGAGAGGTCAAGATTGAGGACTACTCCGCCCTCTTGGGCACGGTATGGACACTGGACTAGCTCATGACAACCAGATACTAACCGGAACGCAGGCTGGCATCATCCTTTGGGAATCCATCTTCATCTATCAATCCAAGCATGGTTTCTCTCGTCATCTCTGGAACGTTCGCTTCGTCGACATATCGAATCTCTCATACGTCAGTACCAGTCAACACCATTCCTGTCGGTCTCCGCCAACTTACTGACACAACGCAGTGGAACTACCTCGCCGAAATATCCTATGCTTCCACGATGTTCCTCGCCAAATCCTCGATTCTCTTCCAGTTCAAACGCATCTTCTGTCCCGGCTCCCGACGAGATCCCATCTGGTGGTGCATCCACATCCTCCTTTTCCTCAACGCTGGTCATTCGTTGTCCGCCATCTTCACCTATACCTTCCAGTGTACGCCCCGCGAGAAGGCATGGAAGCCTTTGATGGATGGACATTGCATCAACATTGCAGCGGCAATTATCTTTGGAGGAGCAATGAACTTGTTTCTGGATTTGGGCATGCTGATCACCCCTATTTGGGCAATCTTTCGGTTGCAATTGCCTACGAGGAGGAAGGTCGGTGTTTCGGCGGTGTTTGCCGTCGGTATCTTGTAGGTTTCACGGCGGGATTTCCCTTCCCATCTTCATCTGCTAACACAGAAGCAATAGAACCTGCGCTATAGCAACCGTTGGCGTCGTCGTCCGCATCCCCCTCCTTTCCGACCCCGACCTAACCTGGATCATCACAAAAGTCGGCATCTGGACGATGATCGAGTACTGCGGCACCATTCTCGTCGGTTGCATGCCCTCCTTCCCCCGCTTCTTCCTCTTCCTACGCGGCAAGGAGCCATCAATCACCAACAACGCCACCAGAGGCTCTTACACCACCCGATCGAGACCGAAGACAGCCGGGAGCATGAAGTCAAATGCGACAGGGAAGAGGCCATGGACGGGACATTCGCATTCGATGAGCACCAGAACGGTCAACAGCCACGCATACAAGGACTCTAATACGACCACAGCTGTGGGGGTCGCCAGCCCTCAATCTCAGTCAGCAAAGAGGTTGATGTCCCCAACCCAGAGCATGACCTCCAGCAACACCTTTGTCAGCCCGATAAGCCCGATGTCCCCGGTCTACGGGTCGCCAGTTAACAACAACTACAACAACTATAACAGCAGGAGGAGGGACTCGGAAATGGGAATGGGCCTCCACGTAGGAGTAGGCATCGCCATCTCAACCGACCGCTACGAAGAACCCTTTTCCAGCCCGCCGCGCACACCGCGCAGGCCAAGCTACGGCCACAGCTACGGGGATCTGGAAAGGGGATACGGAGGATATGGGCCAGGACCGGGACCAGCGGTGACAAGACCGCGACAAGCCAGCCACGGCACGATAAGGAGTAACAGAAGTGTCCAGTCGCAAACGCAGAGGTATCACAGCAGGTGGAACTCTTCGGTATCAGCGGTGTCGGATATGTCGGGGTCATTTGGGGGTCGGTATGGAATTGGGACGTATTATGAGGAGGCGAGTGGGGAGGATGATTGGTCGCCTTTGGATGGTCCGACGGGAGGATATCCACCGGCGGGCGGGATGATTTAATGGGGTGCCTACGCTGGACGTAGGCGGATTTGGATCTGACGGGAAAATGAGAATAAAGTTACAAAGGTCACCTTTTTGTTCTTGGTAGAGTATCTCTACCTGTACTAGATGTTAGCATCGCTTGCTTTCTCTTCCACTTCAATATGATACCCTCCTTTTTTGGCCTTGTAGACGTTTGGTCTGTTGAATTGCCCTATTGAACTTTCTAATCGTGTGACCACGTCTGATGTTCACAATAGAGATCAGATCAGCACGGGGACAAGGGTCGGTTTGGTGTCAAAGGTACAACGCAGCGGTTGGACACTCGAGCACAACGATACAACCATCTTGGTCCGAACCACCAAAATGTCGATTATTGGAGTTTACACCATCTTGAGCCTTTCTTATTCGTCTTCTGCGGATGATCAAGTTGCCGCGGATTTGAATCGCAAGGAGGAAGTTGCGCGCCAAGAGTCACTCCTTATTCGGCCAATTCAGCGTGCACGTACCATCCCAGCCCAAAATGTAGCTGCCTAGATGTACGCGTGTGTACCTGCAGGCAGGAACGGTACCCATAGTGCCTAACTTCTACCTGTTGATTAATCTGAGCCTCCCATCTCCTTCTCTTCCTTTTGTCGACAGGAAATCTTCTTCTACATTCCCGATTTTGCATCAACGATCCTCGCATAAGTAGTCCGGCCTTCCCCAAGCCCGCAACGCAGTCCAGCACCACTCTACACTTGCTCTCCCTCTACCTCCCAATCGAACGTACCGACGTCCCAACATCGCGAGCATCGAAGCGAACCCTCAAACCAATCTCAGCTCCCAGCTCCCGAGCTGTATAAATAAGGTATCGATGGCAACCATGACCGATCTCCTCCAAACCGACGACCTCCTCTCTCAAGAGGAGCTCCTCTGCTACCAACCTGCCGGCGAGATGTGCCACTCCTACTGTAAAGCCGCCGGCCTCGACCAAGATCTGGTGGTCGCCGTGACGACAATAATCATCTTCTTCCTTGTTATTTTTGTGGTCGGGATCTTTCTTTGGGTTAATACGAGGGGTTGGGACCTCCCTCAAAAGAAGAGGCCCGCGGGAGATGATGACGTTGAAGGGGGGCAAGCGGGATACATGTACACGTGCAGCGATAACGAGAAGGGGGGCCATCATGGGCAAAACACCATCATCACCATTCGAGCGGATTCGTTTGAGGGTTTTATGGAGGGGATGCGTAGGTTACAAGCGACTGGGAAGAATGTGTTGTGGGATAAGGTGGTGGTTTATACAGCACAAGCGGGTCCGGCACAACGAGGAGAGGAGAGTAAGGGCAAGGCATGAGAGGTGGATAGGGACTTGCGGAGGGGGGCAGTTTGTTTGGGTAATCTTTGATGGTTCATTGCAGTGGCAGTATGGGAACGTTATTAATGCTAGCCTCAAGCTCACAGACGATGACCTACTGAACTTCTTGCTGAGTGGACCGAATGAGCACTACGACGAGACTTGTGCAGAGAGGACTTAAAGGTGGAGGTGGAGGGTGTGAATGGCTGTTGTTTTGGTTGCAAGGGAGACTTAAGTTCTTTTGGAAGGTGGTGGTGAGCTCATGGAAAAATCGGAATTTGACATCTCGCCGTGTTCTTCCACGGCATTGGTGACCGGGACCGGATGTGTGAGGGATGAAGTGATGGCTGTTCTACGGGCAAGTGCCTCCATGTCGACTTCGTTTCGCCAAAAAGCTGTGGGTTCTTCTTCAATACTGTCCAACACATTGTCGACTTCCTCCTCGTCGTCCTCCGAGTCTCCAGTTACGTCAATAACAGGATGATCATCGGTTCACCGGGTCGGGTTGGAGGACATGGAGGACATGGAGCACGCGTAGAGGGCGGGAAGCATGGTGATACAGTACTAGTGGGATGCCGACATACACTAAACGGTGGTAGAGGCGCAAAGGATGGGAATAAAGAATATAGACACGGCAAGCTTTAAAACAAGCACACTGGCACATTAAAATCCAGCGGCTAAGTCAAGGGGCGAAAGCAAAAACGAAGCGATTGCTGAGCCTGCTAACCCTGCTCAGCCTGCGAACTCTCTCTCTTGCTGGTTGTTGGCAGCCATCTTTGGACTGACGACTTCTGTATCTCGAGGCTTTACTTTCGCTTCGAAAAAAAAAAAAAAAAAAAGAAAAAAAAAAGAAATATTCCGTGATGTTGGTTGTGGAAGCGTCGTTGAATGAAGTCGTCGCAAGCAGGTGTAAGTCCACAACCGCCAAGCCATCTCGATGCAAAAGTGGGTCCCCTGCTCCTCTCCGCGACATCGTAGCCTCACTGCAGTTGCATTTCCCCTCACAATCAACCACCCCCCCCCCCCCCAAACACCCCCCCCACAAAATAAAAAAAAAAAAAAAAAAAAAAAAATAAAAAAAAATATAAATTCATTAAATAGAACNCCCCCCCCCCCCCACCCCCAACCCCCCCCCCACTTCCCTTTCCCCCCACCCCGCCCCCCCCCCCCCCCCCCCCCAACCACCCCGCCCCTAAAAWAAAAAAAAAAAAAAGGCGCAAAAAGACCAAAAAAAAGAATCTCCTTCGGTAAGGATCGAACTTACAGCCTCCAGATTAACAGTCTGACGCGCTAGCCAATTGCGCCACGAAGGATTGAGAATGCCCGGCCAAGCCATTTCGCCATGGATTGAACCCGCGATTTGGCGCCAGGCGACTTTGTGTGCTTGGGAATGTTATTGTAGTATTTATATACCCGCCATTGAAATGTGTTGAACACCGAACAAGTTACCACCCACCCACCCACCGACGTTGGAGCGACAACCATCGCCAGGTCCAGTCTTGCTCTTCGTTAGGGAAAGCTTTACGTAGTTCTATGTCTTGATGCATGATAAGGAGAAAGGATCTGTACTATTTATTCTCCGCTTTTCCGGTGCCGTTTGTGTACTTCTTTGACTTCGATTGTTGCCTCGCACATCTTCAAGTCGCTCGTGACTCGTCCTTCCATCTTGCTGTCCAGCGAGTCCAGCGACAGACAGCACCTTTTGATGCACCGACTTTAGGCCGACGAAAGAAGACATGAGGTGGATGATTGAATTGAGTGGGAGGGCTACCCTCTTCACGTCCACTTTACTTGTATGGCTTTCTTCATTCCATGCAGAGCTGCCCTCCGATGCAGGCACGGTACCCTTTCACCCTTTCTTTCTTCATCATTCTTCATCTCCCTGGCGATCCTCCTCCCTTGCTTCCACATACCTATCTATCTACCGAACCGCTGATAAGGGCCGGCAAGACGGATATCGATCTTCAAAAAGTTGCAGAATGAACAAAGATCCGTCCGATCGGTACCTGCATTGCGGCATGCTAGAGGCTCAACCGCCCCTTCCGCCTGTCAAGGCTAGATTGGTGATTCTTTTCAGAGAACCCAAAGCTCGCAAGGTGAAGGCAGCAGGATATTGAATACTACTTATCATTCTTCAAGCTATCAGAAAGCTTATTTAACCTAGCTAGCTAGCATCAACACTGTACACGTAAACCCAAGTGAGCATTTGTTCATTCAAACTCCAGTACTCCATGATCTGAAGCAAATAATCCTCCACTCCATGATATATCCATCATTTCCATTCCACAATCCTTAAGGCATGAAATGATAAACGCCTGTAAACTCCATCCACGTCCACACCCACATAGCATAGCTTTTTTCAGCTTTCAGCTTCCAGTTTCCGAGGACACATGGCCACTATGTGATAGGCACTGTTGTAGACAAGTACTGTACTAGTCCATCCATCAATATTTTCCGATGATGATGATGATGATGATGACGATGTCGTGACAAGCGTTGAAGGTGGCGCTCGACTTAACGAACAACGGAGGAGGTTTCATCCCAAAACCACTAGCATTCAGCAACATCCACCTCCCCCAAGACACCCTCACGCACAGGCGAGGACGGCACGCTCTGCTGGTCCTTTGCGCTCTCGCTCTCCCAGAGCTCAAAGCTCTCACCCGTGCCCTCAATCGGCTCCAAAACCGCAGCCTTCACCGGTCCGTCGTGAACGCCCATGATGCCATCGATGCTATCCACCTCATCGGAGTCACTGCAAGAGCTGGTATCAGCTTCATCGGCTTCATCGTTCTCAAAGTTGTCGACGAAAATCTGGGGAATGTCGCTGTGTTGCTTCTCTTCGCTGTCTCCTGTCTTGTCGCCTAGAACCTCAGGGGCAGCAACGGGAGCAGCATCATCCTCATTGCCCGGCACCACAAAGAAATCCTCATCATCCGTTCCCTCAGGCCAGAAATCCTGGCTGTCCATCTCCTGCAACGGACCCCTGTTCTTCTCCACAATCATGTCATCCGCATCCGAACCTGCATTCGAGTCTGCACCTCGTGTCGAAGGAGTTCGTGCGGACTGGGTCTGGCTGACATCATCGGTAGGCGGCACGTTCTCCTTGTCGCGTCCCTCTGCGCACTCGCGCGTCTCGCGCTTCTCGGTCTCTTCGTCGCTGCTGATGTCAAGGACGCAGGTGCTGTGCTGCAGGAGGTTGGTCATTTCCTGCTCGGGAGTGTCTTCATGGATGTCGAAGAACCAGTCAGACTTCATGGCTGAGGGGAAGAAGGATTCGGTTTTGGTGGTGGTGGATTTTGTTGACTTGGTCTCGCGAAGGCCGCCGGAATAGCTGGGAATGGTACCCTTGAGGGCCGCATCGAGGGAGAAAGGTGCAGAAACTCCTCCAAATGAGGGAGGATCGACGCGTTGGGTGCGGCGCTTGGGAAGGATACCGCCCTTCTTGGAGCCGCGAGTGGGAGATCGGCCAGCGGGGGCAGTGAGAGTTGTGGAAGTGGCAATGCGAGTGTTGAGACGAATCTGCTGAGACTTGGCTTGGAGGACGTGCCTGGGCTGGGTGGATGTGTTGCCGAGAATGCTCTTTCCGAGAGAGATGACTGGTGTGCTGGCCTTCTTGAGGACAAACTGGGAAGGCTTCATGATGTTGGAGTGTGAAGACTTTGCCCGCTTCGAGAACATGCTGGGGTCGACATTTTCGGCATCGTCAAGGGGATCAACCTCGGCGGCCTTCCTCTTGGTAGAGAGGGCTAGAAGATGGTGTTAGCTATGTGGTGTTCCAGTTGCATCGACACATCGATGAAGAAGGCAAACTGATAAGGTGACAAAAACGGCATAGACATAGGAGAGGCGCAGTCCAGACGGCAGTAGAAACCAAGAGACAAACTTACCATTCTGTCTGTTCTTCAAACTCGTCAGTCCCGACAACCTCCCCTCATTCAGGGGAGCAAACGGTTGACGACTAACGGCAGCCATTGTGGTTTGCCTTTTGATGGATGGTAAAATAATACTGTCAGGGGGGGAGAAAAGAGCTGACAGCTGCGGAGTTTAAAGGGTGCAAGGTACACACGAACGCCGCGCGCTGTTTCGCGGAAGCGCGGTAGCGTCGGGTATGACGGAAGTTGCCAGGCGTGGTTCCGCGAATCTTCGTGTGGGTTTCGCTGCTGCTTCGCGTATTGTGAAGGAGCGGGCGTAGAACAGGCGCAGAACCCGAACCCAAAGAAAAGGAATGCAAAAGGTACAGACAAGCGCCGAGACAAGGGGGGCAGGGCAGAGACAGGGGCTTGGCTCAATGTGCCCAGGAGAGGAGAGAGAAAAATGCGGGGGTTGTGTGTGGTTGATGTTTGAGGTACAGATCCAATCGTTGGACGTGCAGGATTGGTAGAGATATGATTTCTTATCCTCCTTCTGCCACGGGTTGTATCTTTCGACTTGGTCTTGCTTCCGAGAGGGATGCAAAAAGAAGAGCAATATGTCCGAGATTAAGACAAGAGATGTAGATGCTGAAGAAAAGAGGAAAAGAAGAGCGGCAAGAAGACGACCGATAGTCGAGGGATGCGAGTGATTCTTATCGAGATTCGCAAAGAAGAGTACCAGTCGCAAGTACCAGTATCTTTGGGAAGATAGAGGATGTCTGTAAGTCGGGCTGGTGTGTCTGGTGTTTGGTCGGATTGGTGCGATGGTCTCGTCCAATGCGATTCGCTGTCTATAACGCGCAAGTTCGAAACTGCCTTGGCTTTCAAGATGGTGGTGGTGGTGGTGGTGGTGGTGGTGGTGGTAATCGCAACTCGGGAGGTTGAATGTCGAGTAATATCTGCAACCTGCGACTGCATAACTGTTAGCGCAGTACTTGTGCGATGGATGGCTGCCTCTACGTTCTACGTAGTCTCGCAACGGGAGGTTTCCTCCGCGAGAGACATACTGAGATACCCCGACCGGCTTGATATTACTTTCGGGATTGATTATACGACCAATTGTGTGTTTCGGGTACGTCGGCCTGAAGTCGAGTGTCGCAATCGTTGACCTGGTATCGTTCTGTCGGGCAACGGCTACGAGTTGCGAGTCAGTGATAGTTGGATGTGGTTTGGCGGTCCAATTCGAGAGACGTCGACAGTGGCGGGCCGGCGGAAATCGGATTGGATTTCGACTGTCGGGTACCGAATGACTATGCGAGTCTTGTCGAGTCGGTATCGTACCTAGGTGTAGGTAGGATAATTCGTTCGTATGTATGTCGGCGACCGTAGATTGGGCGACAAGATATTGTCGATGCAGCTCACGAGAAGGAGGCTTCCGGATAGGGCAGGGGGGAAAGAGCGAAAAATAAGGTGATGGATTGAAGTTGTGTGGCAGTTGTGGGAAGACTGGTCACCGGCGGTCGGGTAATCGGTGTTACAACTGGGCAGCCAAGTGAATTGGTCAAAGGGAACCTGGAACCTGAAGTGTCCTTCTCTCCAGTGCGGTGGAGGTGGAAGGCTGAACCTGAAGAGTCGCTGACGGCTGTGAATGGCCACTGGTCGGCTTCACCTAACGTGCCTTTTTCGTGGTAAAACACCAATCCTCAACGCGCGCCGTCGCCACTTTCTTCCAATCAGAACGTGCGACGGAATCGCGGGAGCGGAGGAGGAAGAGGCGTCTAGAGGCGCAAGGGACCGCGGAAAGGTCAGTGTCATCCCTGTGCCACTTTAACAGACCTCACCGCGAAGAATGCGCTGTGGAAATTGTTTAAAGTGCCTGCAGATGGTCTCAATCCTTCACCCCTGTGCAAACGCCGTCATAACTGAACCATTGCCCCAAGACCCATGAAGTACTTCTTTAAGAGCTTGCAGATTGCGTAGACACCATTGAAGAAGGGTCTGGATCAGGTCGTCCGCCCATCCATCCATCCAAGTTGAGGTATCCAATGCGCCGTAGAGTCGCAGAACCTGAAAACACTCCGAGCCAAGCTCCCATCTTCAGTACACACCATCTCGACATTTTCTTGTAGGTACCGTGCATCCGTCTGGCGCGCTGCCGTACAAGTTGAGTGGTCGCCTCCAAGAAATCAATTAACTTGGTGGGCCAATGGCAGCGCGTGGTGCCTTCGCGCCTCGCACGCCCGCGGGGAACACCGCACCACCGTCTCAGGCCCCGCAGGCGTTAAAGTGGCTGCCCCACACCACTTGTGCAGGGTTTCCACCTTCCTTCGCAAATGCGGGCCATCGCAGAAATGCAAAAGGGCAGCCAGTGTCTGGCCCGTACAATTTATGCAGCATTTTCTGGTCTTTCGTCAGGGAGCCGATATCAGTCCGTTGAATTCCCGAACCCAATGCGCCCTTCCTTCTCATCGGGCAAAATGACGTCGGCAGGCGGCAGAAGCAGAAAATGTCCATTCTTCTGCTTGATGAAGAGCAGCTATCCGGCCGTAGAGGTCCTCATTATCTAGGTCCCGACGATGGCGTATGTTCCGGTCAGGTCAGCGATGGAGGCATCATTTTCTTACCAACGGCGATTGTAGTACAACGACCTGTTAGCCAAGTTCAAACTTGAGACTGCTCGTGGTCCCCTATCGGATCGTATCGCGGTCCACCACTTCACGAGTCTTGTACTCCTCTAGCGCCCAATCCCTGCGCCCCGGATACCTCTTCATGCTTCGAGGTGTTCTCGACCCTGCTGTGCGGTCACATTCGGACAGCGTTACACAAGATCTCGGTGAACCGGTAGTTGAACCTGATACTCGAACATACTTGCCTACTGTGTAGTAGTGTTCGACGACATTTGACTTGGATGGACTCTGTACCTCTATGGCCGCGAAGGGCGTTAGGTCAAGGCGTTATCTGCAACCACTTTAACCATCTGCAAGCACTTTAGCTCTTGAGACATTCATTGCTCCCCCATTGCTCGGTGTTGCGGAAACACCTTGCCTTGTCTCATATTTTCGCAGATCTTTTGCAAAGTGGTAATGCTGGTACTGCTATCCCTGACACATGTCTAGGACATTGTGTCGGTATTGCCCTTTGGACGTTGAATTCTTCATTAGATGGGCAGACATCTTTGATCATGAAAGCTGCTGGCCAAGTGGCATGCCCCTTGTGCGGCTCTTCGGTTGGACTTCATTCGAGCTTGAGTTGCACTTGCGTGAAAGAAGCCAGGCTTCCTGTATCAGAAGGACATGAGTGTCAAATCGGGCCTGTTTATCATGTGGATTCTTTTGAAAAATATGGGCTAACTTCGCAGTGTTTGTCTCCTGGTGGCATGTTCCAGGGGATGGGGACGCATTGTCATACAACCCTGACCCTAATTGTGGTCAAGCAGAGAGTCGCCCCTGAATTTCCGTCTCGAGCAATGACAGCGAAGTTTCGAGCACTACCGTCTTCATGAGCTTGACTGTTCCCGAGAAGTAGGGCTGTATGCTTGAGTTTCCCCTTAACATTTGCTTGTACTTCATCAGTCTCTCCCAGCGCCCGTGGGTAAGGCTAGGAGATGATGCCAACTTCAGACGGTCCAACTCACCTCTGGAGGCAAAGGGGCACCATGCAAGCCAACCGCCACCGCACTCTCACTTCCCCGCGGTGGTTGTATGCAGAGCAGTGATGACCACTCAAGCCATCTCGTACCACCTGGCAACCCCCGGCTAGCGTTCCCGGGCCATGGTTCGCTCAGAATGCACATCTGGGCTGGTGTGATAAGCCTCGCAGCAGCATCTCTATGCGATCTGGACTTCGTGGCACCTCTGCTGGAGCTTTCTTGTCCTCTTGTGAAGCTCCAAGCTGGTTCAGGTGAACCTCCACCTCGGTTTTCTTGACTCGTCGTCCTGTAGTTGAGATGCGATGATGCCCAAAGCTCTCCTGAGGCAGTTTCATCACTTCAGTCACGTATTGAAGGTGGCTGGAGCAGATGATATCTCTCAAGAAATCCGGAAGCAGCTGAGACAGTCAACTGAAGATGTGCCACGAAGCGAGACAGAGGCTGTGATCGCAGCACACAGTCCTTCAGCTCGACGGTGGTGGTCGACAGATGCATGAATATTGAGCGTGGATAGTTCCCTTTCGTCGCCTGGTTTATCTGGATGCGAGAGTCCTGATTCTGGTGGCGAATCCCCCGACTGGTCTCCGCCTGTAAGCCACTGTACCGGCCCTCCTGCGCAAGCTGATGCTCGTGACGGTTAGGCAGAAGCGGGGAGAACTGACAGATAGTACCACGTGGTTGGCACTCGGGCACTCACGACGCTGTCGGGAAGTGGGAAGTAAGGCCTGGATCGCTGCAGGATGGCGTACCCACAGCTAGGGCAGTGGGTGAGCAAGGTCGCTTGTCTTGGTTGCCGAGATCCTTTTGCAGAGCGTCTCCGGCTGGGGAGCTTTGAGCCAGTCGGTGTTGTCGTCGCCAATTCTCGTTCTCAATGGGCGGGCAACCAAAGGGCATGCTATCTGCGTCCTCTCGTCGAAGTCCCGGTCGATGACTTGAAATTATCAAGTCTACGACCTCGCATGTCCTTCACGGTGGTCATCTCAGGACACGTCATGGCCGTAGGGCCGGCGGGTGAGGAGAAGGACACTGAAAAATACGCCGGCGCATAATCTAGGCCTTGTCAGCGGCAGTTTTCATGCAGGACATCGCAGATTTGACGCTTACCCGGTATGACAAGGAAGGCCCTGGGAGGATGGAAGATAGCCCAGCATGGTGACCAATGCAAAGACTTGCTCAGTTCATAGCCCAAGACACCAAACCTCAAATGTTTTCCCACTGCAACTCAATGTTCATGATCAGTGGATCGATGCTGTCGGATTTAACTCGTACTGATGATGGCGCCGAAGAGTGGGAGGGTGACGAAGGCCAGAAGAGCTGCACAGCAACATTTTTCCAGCAAATAGTTGGATATTCTCATGTCGTCAAAGTCTTCTGAAAAAGACATCGGTATGGGAGGACGATAATGTATCATTTTGCGGCTGCCTCTAGCAACATTTGGTGTTTTGGGAATTGCTTGAGTTCTGGACCCATCGGCACTCAGCGACAGAGCGGCTTGAACAGCTCGACGCATCCGAACATGGACACTTTTCTGAATTTATTTCCCACTCGGAATCATTCCCCGACCTTGGAGGATCAACTGAGTGACTCCCGAGCTCCAAACGACTTGAAAAGGCCAAGCTTTTGCTCCAGTGACAGAAGGACGAGCATCGAGGAAAACAGTCAAGTTGCGAACAATGTGCCCGCGGAGCTTGCCAAGATGCGATGTCCATCCGCAAACCGTGAATTGAGATACTTGGGGACCGGTTCAACTTGCGACATGTGTCTTTCGTAAGAAAATATGGAACTGAGATGAGGTGGCCCACGTTCAACCGTCACTTGAAGGCGAACTGGTATCGCCAAGCTCGGAGCTGGAGGTCGGAGGTTTCGCGGAGCGTTGGGGTTTCAGGGCTGACATAAACGAATTGGTGATAGTCAGGCGAACAGATAAAGAATGCTTCTGAAGAAAGATGTATCGGTTTCACAAGAGAGACGGGAGTTCCTCAATCTCAAAAATCGTGTCCACCACCATCATGTCTCCCAGGCGTTGAGGGAAGTCGCAACCCAAAATGGAAATCCCAAATATCATGATGCCCCGGTCACAAAGCGTGCAAGGTTGGCAGCTGCGAGACATATCGCAGCGCTTTTCTGTCACCTGTCCGTCAACAGCCCCGGCAGGCGCATTGCCTGCCCTACAGCGCTGTGAGCTGACCTGAGACAGTGCGCACCTTCCCCCATTGTCCACTTACAACTGCAGCTTCCACCCCGCGAACCTTGCTGTCCCACTCCGTCATCTTATCTCGCGATAAGAGCTTCGAGTCCATCACCAGGTCATCGCATCAACACTCGCATCAAACACCCTTCAATTCAATCCCATTTTGCTCTTTCAAATACCAAACGACCATTCATCTATCCCATCTACCTCATCCAAGCCCAATTGACAACCCTCCCTCCCCACCACCCCCAACAGTACCACACAATGGCCTCTCAAACCGACCCAACACCCACCACCTCGTACGGCGGCAGCAGCAACAACCCCATCGCCCGCGGCGCCCTAATAGTAGTCGAAGGTCTCGACCGCAGCGGCAAAACAACCCAAGTCAAGCTTTTGGAGGACCGCTTCCTCAAAGCCGGCAAGAAAGTCAAGACCATGCGCTTTCCCGACCGAACCACGCCCATCGGCCAGATGATCGATTCCTACCTGAAGAGTCAAGCGCAAATGGATGATCATGTTATTCACTTGCTGTTTAGTGCCAATCGGTGGGAGGCTGTGTATGTTTTTTCCTTTTTCTTTTGTCCTCTTTCCCTTTTCTCCCTCCCTATTTCCTCGTTCCTCCGTTCCCCCCTTTGTCCCCATTGTGCACCACCGAAACCAAATGAAGACTAACAAGTCTAACTAACAGAAAAACTATCACCTCGGAACTAGCGCGGGGTACCACCCTCATCCTCGACCGCTACTACCACTCCGGCATCGTCTACTCAGCCGCGAAACAAAACCCTTCTCTCTCCCTCAGCTGGGCGCGCGCGCCCGAAATCGGTCTCCCGCGTCCCGACCTGGTCCTCTTTCTAGACCTAGACGAAGAACAAGCGCGCTTGCGCGGCGGGTGGGGCCACGAGCTCTACGAGAAAGCGGAGATGCAACGACGAGTAAGGGAGTTGTTCTGGGGGTTGTCGCTGGGACGGGTGGGGACTGTGACGGTGCCTGTTGGTGGTGTTGGGGCTTTGGGTGGTGCTGGGACGGGAGGTGGGAAAGGGGATGGGGAGGTGGACAAGAGGGAAGCGGTCATGCTTGCCGAAGGGCCAACGGAGATGGAAGAGGTGGCGGTGGGTGCGCCGACGCCACTAGCTGGGGCCGCGGGCGGTCAGCATATTGACAGGGAGTATGCGTTTAGGCAGGAGGAGGAGGATTTGCATGTTGTTGATGCGAGCGCGAGCGTGGAGGAAGTGGCGGAGGAGGTGTGGAAGGTGGTGAGTGCGAGGGTGGAGGCGGTGGAGAGGGGGGAGGTTGGGAAGGTTGTTAGGAGGGTGTTGTGATGGACACGATGTTTTTGGCGTTCGGCGATTGGGTGTTTTGGATATCAACACCACATGATGCGGATATTATAAGGACAAAGCTGGAAGTTGATGATATGTCCATTTCGTGCCGGTCCCACAAGATGGACCTCAAAGTATTGAGCTGAGAATATCTACCTCGTGTCTAAAGCTCTACGTGCATTCCGACCATGGTAAAGTTGGACCATCTCTTCCTGTCTCTTTCTTTCTCCTCCAAAACCACACCGCCTCCGAAAATGTTAAGCATGGACTGAGAGGAATGTTGATGCATTCATGTTGAAAGCAACAAACATAGCGAACGCCAAAGGGGATATAGAGATTATATAGACAAACATGCCAAACTCTTTTTGAAGAAGTAGTAGATTTCTCGCCGCCCGCCTTGATGTTGAGATCCTCGCTGTTATGAATTTGCCCGGTTGAAGCCCCCTTGAACGCCAGATTGATGCAAGATGTTTGCATGCTTGAGAAAGATGTGAAGAAATGGCATGCCGTTGAGGCAGATCCTCCGTGTATGTAAAATTCCAGTTCCCTTTTTGTACTTTTCCTCCTTTTCCCTTTTCCCTTCTCTTTTGTTGAAACCAGTGTCCCCAAGCCAGAACATGCCGCGCTCAACTAACGGGGTATATCCGAAAGAAGAACGATTGCCCTTCTGCTCTGCCTCTAGAATTTTGAAAGCCAACCAAAAGCTTAACGGTTGACGCCGATCAAGCTCAAGAACTCGAGCCTCGTCTTCTCCCTTGACTCAAAGCACCCCAAGACACAGCTGGTAATGGTACTGCTCGTCGTCTTCTCGACACCTCTCATGACCATGCACAAATGGCTGCTCTCCATGACGACCGCAACACCCTGGGGCTTGAGGATTTCCATGATAGCATTCGCCACCTCCTTGGTCAACCGCTCCTGGATCTGCAGCCGGCGCGCAAAGAGCTCCGCAATCCGCGGCAGCTTGCTAATCCCGATCACCGCGTTACTGGGGATGTACCCGATATGCATCTTGCCCGTGAACGGAACCAGATGATGCTCGCACATGGAAAACACCTCAATGTCCTTGACAATCACCATCTCGTTGTGGCCCTCCTGGAAGATGGCCCCGTTGACGATGTCGCGCACGTTCTCCTGGTAGCCCTTTGTCAGGAAGAGCATGGCCTTGGCGTAGCGCTCGGGCGTGGCTAGGAGACCTTCGCGGTCCGGGTCCTCGCCGAGGCATTCGAGAAGGGTCCGGACGGCGCCCTTCATCTTGTCCAAACGCTCCTGCTTTTGGGCTTCGGTTTCCTCCAGACGCTCGCGCGTGCCGCGCGAGGGGCGACTTAGGCCGTCGAAGTCGATGACGGGAGAGGGGGAACGGGTCACGGAGGCGGATAGGGAGACTTCTTCGGTGATTGTGGGGGGGACGGCGGCGACCGCGGCGGCGGTAGAGGAGGTCTTTCTCTTCTTCTTCTTGGAGGGCGACTCTTCGGGCTTGTCGGACGGGTCGCGCGCGGGCTTGCTAACGCTGGATCGCCTCTCGCCGCTGGGGAGGGCGCGCTTCTTGCTGCTGCTGCTGCTGGACTTGTCTTTGCTGCTCTTCTTATCCTTCTTGTTGGTGCCGTTGGCGATGGGGGAACCGACTGAGCCCGAGGGGCTGTCGGAGCCGTCGCGCGTCGTCTCTTGGGCCATTGTGTATATGTAAGTGGTACGTGGAAGGTGGTAGGTATAGGGTGGTATAGAGTGATGTTTCGGTAGCAATTGGTTGCGTGGAGGAAAGAAAGAAAAGGCCAGAAGTAGGTCAATTGCGAGGCGTCGGGTGACTCTTGCAATGGATTGCGAACAAGGTGGGCCTGGTAGAGAGTATTAAAGTATGGAGGGCCCGGGGGTGGGTGGTCAAGGAAAGTCCTGACTCTTGCGGCAACTCGAATGTTTCGTTGGTCCAGGGAAGAAGGGAAAATAAAACCGGGGACTTGGGCTAGGCAGGCCGCTGGAGGCGGAGGAGTGGAAATTTTGAGCGCCGATTGCAGGAGGGCAACCAACGGTTTTCGGGGACCTAGACGCGCTAGACCGAACCAGTCCTGTTAGTCTTATCTTATCGCCGTTTGACGTCAACTTTGCTGCAAGGGCAGAGCCTGCGTTCTGGACTGTTGTCGGGGTTCTTGTGGAATTCACTGTGGATGAACGGCGGTCTCGATGAGCGTTCGGGTTTGTTTCACTTTTGGCCACCTGATCTGGTGGAGGGCCAGGAAGTAGTTTGTCACTGCGACCGCATCGTGCATTTCTGTCGAGTCGGCGGTGCATGGTCTGACATTGTGCAGAAAAACAAGCTCGATGGGGTCAACGGTTGCCAAGGAAGGCATCAAATGAATCACAAAGGGTCGTTTTAAGGTTCGGGTGAGGGTTCCACAGGGCGTTCTTCCAACGGGGCCGGTGACTTGTGTACAATCTAATGCTGGTTTGTTAGCTTGGTACTCCTGGTATACTGGACGAGATCTATCCCGAATTGTCCCAAACCTCACAAGGACAAAATAAATTGGCTAGGTACGGTTCAGAAAGCTATTAAGAAGATCCAATATGATATATCGAATTTCGGAAATAGTATATTCGAAGTAAGATTACGCTTTGATTATGGAACGAAACGAATCAATTAAATATCAAAACGCCTAGGGAAGTTGATCCGAGGTCTCGAACTAACAAACAAACCAGTATTAGACTGTAGTTGGGTCCTGGTGAAGACCTTACCACGACACTTGTACCTGGAAGAGTACACTAGAATCGTCGGATAAACCGAAGGATCAAAGCTGGAGGTGGTGGATTTTGCACACTTCGCTCCCGGAGGCAAAGCGCTTGGCGGGTGGAAAGACAGTCAGATGCCCATCATCCAAACGACAGTTTTGCGCGTGAAGTTGGGAACAGCAAATTCGAATCTAAAACGGCTCAACGCTATAGGTGAAAGTTAATCTGGAACTTTTGGGTATTCATGTTTCAGCTTCTGCAGAATTGACAGGCAAACGCTCAAACAGCTGGAGGTTTGCCCGTTGCCCGTCACCGCAGATGCCCCACTCCACGTGACCACGGGTCGCAATTGCAGTAATTACGTGTAACGTACCGCGCAGCACCGCATGTCAACCGCGACAAAGAACTTCCCGTTCAAGGGCATTTCGACCAACAACCAAACTCGCCATCAGCTCGCCGCCAACAACGAAGTACGGCCCGCTCCGTCATCGACGATCCAAACCTTACCCGCTGCCTATTTCTAGGTTTGACGACCTCGCTCTCGTATCAACAAATAATCACTCCGTCACAGAGCGGTCTCCGCTCCGTCACCCGAGCTTGACCACTGCAATCCGCCCAGCTCACCCCAGGAAATCCGCAAACACCTACCTACCTCAACCACCCCGACAATCACATCCCCAGCCGTCACCATGGCCTCACCACCCCACAACAACTACTCCTTCCCCGGCGGCGCCCGCTCCCCACCACACCTCCCCTCCCTCACCACCTCCTCGCTCTCTAAGAAACGCGCCGCCGACGGCTCTGGCCCCTCGCCCAATATGAAGCGCCGCAAAGGCTCCGTCATGTCCATCGGCTCCGCCCACCCGCTCCGGCAAACCTCCTTCCCGCCCGACGAAGCCCCCGGCGGCGCGCGCTCCCCGTCAGTCGACATAGACGCCATGTCCTACGTCAGCGGCACGGCGCAGAGCGTGGTCAGCGCGGCTGCGAGCGCTGCTCCCACCGTGCCGGCTGGTCCGCCTAAGAAGAAGAGAGGCCGCAAAAGCAAGGCGGAGAAGGCGAGGGAGCAGACGCCTAGTGTTGTTGGTGCTGGGGCCGGTGGTAAGCCAGGGACGGCGCCGCCTAGTGAGGTTGGTGGGTCGACGGTTGGAAGAGGCGCTAAGAGTGCTGCTGGCGGGAAGGACCAAGGAGGACAGCAAGAAGATCAGGATGATGATGAAGGCCCGACGGAGGTGGCGGCTACGGCGGATACGTTGACGAAAGAACAGAAGGAGGAGGAGCATAGGCAGAGGGGAATGCTGATCAATGCGTTTTCGCCGGATCAGTTTGATCGGTTTGAGAATTGGAGGGCGGCGAACTTGAGTAAGGCTGGTGTTAGGAGGGTATGTTTTCTGTTGTTCTTCGATCGTGGGCGCTTGGGGATGTCTGCTGACTTGGTGATGACAGTTGATAAACGCAACCATCTCCCAGTCCGTTACCGAAAACGTGGTTATCGGCATGCGAGCGGTAGCCAAGGTCTTCATCGGCGACATCATTGAGGGCGCACGTCGTGTGCAAGCGGAGTGGATCGAGAAGACGGGCGAGAAGCAGACCGACTTGCCTAGTCCGCCGGCGACACCTGACGCGGCTGCTTCCAACAATACAGGCGGCGAGAACAAAGAGGGCACAGATGCAGCAGCCGAGAAGAGCGACGACACCATGCCCGACGCTTCCCAGCAGGAGAAGGAAAAGGAGCGTGACGATCGCCGCGGTCCTCTACGTCCGGAACATCTCCGTGAGGCTCTGCGTCGCTATAAGATGGGCTTCGAGGGTGGTGGTGTCGGCATGCAGTTGATTTGGCATCAGCAGCAGCAGAACGGTGTCGAGAGGTTTCCCACGAGAACTGGTGGCAGGAGGATCTTTCGCTGAGCTTGTGGTACGAATTCCGCCAAGCACGTTCACCAATACTGCGGCATTAGAGAGCGGGAAGGTTGTGTTTCGGTAGCATTCTTGTTTGTTGGCGTTTGAGGGGCATGATGGCCATTGTTTACTTAATTTTTCTTTCGGTCACAGCGTTTAAAAAGCATGGGTAAAGACGAACAGATAGCATAAGGAGTAGGAGCATTGATACCCAATAAAGCTGATTATTTGTTATTTTCCTCGTTGCACTTGGTTTTGTTCATATTTGCAGAAAAAGGTGATTGTCTAAACCGGATGTTTTGGCATTTCCGATGTTGTCTCACCCATCTCTACCATCAGCCTAGCCAATCTACACATCCGCTGTGTCTGCATTTGTTTTGCCATTCTCATTCTTTAGGGGTTGTGTAATTTCATAGTTGAAGACGTTTAACACTATCACAGGTTCTTCAATTCCCCAAGCTGTTAAGCATCACCACAAACGGCATCAAAACACAAGATAAGTTGTAAGAAAAACAACAAAAACAGTGCTATAACATTTATAGCATTTTTCACATTCCACATGCTGTTTTACGCAATACTGCACTTTCAGAGTGGAACCATCCCTGATGTTTGTTCAATCTTGTCTTTTCTTCACACCACTCGTTCGCGTACATCCGTTCTAACGCCGTCCTTTTTCACTATAGCCATGATATTATCACGAAACTTGGTAGCTGAAACTTCGAGAATCAGGACATGGTGATCATTCGTGCCATTCGGTCATCTGCAAGTCGCCTTTGAATACCTCTAGAGAGGGACGCAGTCAAGCTCAAACATTCTCGAACCCATCGATTATCACCACCTGCACCCATTGTTTCTCTCGCCCACACCTGTCCATCACGGCCACGATATGCTACAAACATTATGTGTCAGACAATTGGGATTTCGGAACGAAGCTGGAGGTGTCAGTTATTCGTCTTGCGAACGATGGTCTGTAATGTGTTGACTTCCCTTGACATGACCAGGTCCCGACGGTATTCTTCGATACAAATTACGATCTGTATCAGGCGTTCGAGCTTCTACTTTGCAACGCACCATTCTCGTTTCTCAATCTTTCCGATTGTTCAGTTTTAGCATCTCTTCTCAGCGGTATCATACACTCGTCGTTCCTTCCTCGTCATTCTCCAACGCCTTATCTGCTCCCGTTCCCCAACTCACGCCATCCCTGTCCCGCACAAGTCACGATGTTTCACAAACACGCCATGTTCAGGTTCCTTGGCCTTCTCGTGCGGCAGTGTCTCGAGCTTGACTGCCTTCGATGAGAGAAAGGGCATTATCACACTGGGGACCTCTATGGTTCACTTAGGTGCAGTTCTTCAGAGGACCGTGGCCCCTCGCCCGACGGAGTCTGATGTGACTGATCTCGCCGAGTAGAGGCTCTTGACATCCTTTCTTGTGTCTGTCGGGTCGTACGATCAAGGTCTGAACGGGCTCAGATGAGAGAGATACTCTGGTCAAGAGGGTAGTTGCCTTGTTCGGCATCGTCCTCGTTGGTCGCGTTACACGGAGGTTCGCCCGCAACTGCTCTTGAGGGAAGGGTTCAGCCCAAATCGTGTACCTCTATGGTCACGTCTTCCAGAAACAGCAATCGCCTTTTACCCAGGGACTCGGTCATTGGTTTGGCTACTCATAGCCAGGACGAGTAGAGGCAGGCCAAGGAAGTGACTTCCCTGTGGCTGCTCAGCATCGTGAACCTTCTCGCTGTCTCCGGGATTGTGTTACACAACTTCTCACCCGTAACTGCCCCCTCGAGCAGCATCTACCTCACACCAGTCAGAAAGCTTGACTTCCCCCTCCCTACCTCCCTTACATCGACTTCTTAACTGCCTTCCTCAAGCCCTCAGCCCACCAAAACATCTGAACGGACCGGTAGCCGAGCGGGTAACTGCTCTGCTTCCTATACTCCCCTCTGAACATATTATCCGCTGACAGACTCCATGTTCGATTCACAATAGCGTCGACAGCCATGGTTTTCCGACACCTAAGCCAGTGATCAGATAGACAACTCCGCCTTCGACACACAACCAGAACACCAATCACCTACCCACGCCGACATCCTCCGCTCCGACGAAGCATCACCATGTTTCCATAACCGGTGGGTCTTACTCTCCTGGCAGGGGGGGGGGCGGCCTGGGAATCCAACGTCGCCAGTTGAGTGAGTGGGCGCCCCGGGTACCGGTTGATACGATTCCGGAGAGAAGATTGTAGCGCGGCGGCCTCTGCGACGGGGCAGCGGTTTGGTGTTGATAATACGTGAGTTTGTTCTCTTCTGTTCCTGGTTTCTCGTGAGGTTATTCGGTTCGTTCAGATAATTTTTTTTTTTACTCTGTCTCTTTCCTTTTTGGCTTCCTTGCGGTTAGTCAAGCAGCCTCTTCCGAGATCTCGAAGGTGAATCCTTCATCACAACTCGGGAATGCCTTGAACCAAGTTAGAAACATATGGACAGGACGCAAGAACATCTCGGACCGGATGCTTCCTGGTTAGGTCCGACAAGACAATGCATATTGACTCGGACAAGAGGCATCTTGCTGGTTTGTTGCTTTGAAGGAGGAATATGGTGTCACGCTGACAACCAGTGTAAAGGTTTGGGCAGAGGGTAAGAGTATCGTAAAGGTATGGGAGGGAATGGATGTTGTTCGTCGTAGGTCCATTCGATCGTACTCGCTCTGTTCGCGCTGAGCTCGTGGAAGTCGACGTTTACACGTTGCGGCAAGTTCCGCTATGTGGTTGTCATTCATCGCAGTCCAATTGCACGAGAACCTGGTGCAGCCGTGAAGTCAACCTCAAGCTGTGCTGTCATCGGCGAGCTTCACATTTCTGTCTTCTCCAAACCCATTTCTTCTCCTACTGATATCATCTTGTTAGACAAAAGTTGACTATATCACGCAAGCAACAGGAGAGAAGTCATTAAACAGAAGCTTTGGCGAGTTCGATGCTTTGACTAACAAGATTCCAATCGACAGCTCGTTACCACATCAAAATGCGAAGTTCTATCGGTTCTGGCTGGAGCCAGCTGTGCCGCAACCGGTGAAATTGAAGGAACACACTCAAGGAGTCAAGCTTTCCTCCAAGGTCGAGGTGCAAGCTTGGCCCGGAGCGGTATGGTTTCGTTGTTCTAGGCACCGCGGTCAGCTTCCGGCCACCCAGAGAAAACACGGACGGCCGCCAAACGGCGTGTTCTGGCCCACGGGCTTGCTCCCGGCGTCACTGGAGCTGAAAAACCAGCATGCCAACGTCTTGGTTTACGGTTACAATGCCGACGTCTACTCAAGGGGCACTAACACTCCCAGTAACAACTTCATTCACCAGCACGCTCAGTCTCTAGTCACCTCGCTTACGTCCTTCCGCAAAAATGAAGGGACCGAAAGACTGCCCAACATATGGGTGGTGCACAGTCTGGGAGGTAGAGTAACGAAGAGGGCGTTACTTCACTCAAATGATATCCGAGCCCATCAACAAGAAGATCTCTTGACTGCCACTCAGACCCTGCTGCCACTCGTCGGGGATGTCGCACATGTCGGGGACCTTGGGCCAATTTTTTTTTCTTCAAATGTGCGGCTCAGGCTGCTATGCGTAAACGGCGGTTGAAGAATATTTCTCGGGAGCGCGTGTTCTGCGGCGAGGCCGGGACATGGTGCCTGTATGTTGTCGGGCCGTCATTAGGAGGAGGCGGTGGTGGTAGGTCGACGGCAACGTCATCAAGTCCGTCATGGCCGTCGCTGTTGTTGAGGTTGAGAAGCGGATTCGACCGCGCGAACCACGCCCGGTATTCTTCCTGAAGTTGCTCCTGCAACAGACGTGCCGAGTCGCTGAGACCGTCCGTAGTGTCGCCTCCATCCACGTCATTCGGGATTTCGGGGGCGGGAGAGGCAGCGAGATATCCGTCGTCGACGTCTTCCTCATACTGAGCTTCGGGGAGTGGTGGGAGTGCTCCAGCCGGGACACATGTCTCTTCCTGTGAGGGGAGTATGCGTCATAGACGTTCATGCGCCGTGTCCAGGCGCGCCTGGGCCGCCTTATACGCTTCGTCCCTACAGTTCCTGAAGGCCGTTAAGCCTGCGCGGTACTGCTCATAGCTCTCGGTTAGGCGGTATCTCTTGATATGGGTCATATGGTACCCTGGCCGCGAAGTACCGGGTCTTGGGGCGCTGGCGCGCACCCCATAATGGGTGAGATCGCCGGGTAAAGAAATGAAGGTCCAGGCGTGGGCCAAAACCCGGTTGTCGTAAACGGGTTGATCCAGCCCAAAGTTTTCGAGAGCAAACTGAGCACGAGCGGCTGCTGCGGAACCGTAGGTTGCTTGCCTCTGAAGCACTGCGAAACTCCCCTCAGGACCTTTAGTCTCGAAGACCAGATACGGTGCCCCCGGTGCACCAACACGTACAGAGGGGATAATCAATGAACCGATTCTCTCCCTAAGCGACATTTCGATGTCGTCGACTGGCAACCCGTAGTATAAATCAGGCTGTGGGGCAACAGTTTGATCCTGGGTCATCGAGCTCAGGTTGCTCCAAGGGACGTTACTACTTTCTGGAAGCTCGCACTCGCCAAGGATGGCGGTCACGATGCGTTCAGTATCCTGTTCCGTGACCGCCTTCGCATTTTTGTTCATATAGTACTGGACCCGTTTGTCGGGGTATACGGACGGTTCCAGCGAGGGCCTTACATCTCGTTCTCGCCGCAGCTCTTCCAGGTTGGCCAGCAAAGAGGGGTCGCCGTTCGAATATATTCCACAATCTCGAAGGATTTGAGCAAAGGCGCCGTCGTAGGCGCTTGATCTCTTCGACTTGATCGAACGGGAGACGGTCGTCTCCTTGGTTTGTTCCGTCACCTCAGACACCGTCTCCTTGGTTTGTCCCGACTCATCAGATAAAGGATTGCCATTCGAACGGCGGCGGGCTCTCAAACGGGCACGCCACATCTTGTCGAAGGCCCTGAGATTCTTAGTCGTCAACTTAAGTGGAGGAGCGGTCCCAGGAGAAGCAGGCGCAGTAGTTCTCCGTTCGTTGGCCGACGGACCGATTTCAGAATGGGCCCACGGAGGAGACGGAGGAGACGGGGGAGAGGCCGGGTCAGCGCGCTGCGCCTGACGTTGGCTCTGCTGATCGGCGACGGCGAGATCTGTCTGGACTTCGTGGTGTTGGTCGCCCGTCTTAGCTTTCTTCTTGACCCGCGAGTTTTGTTGTAGGCCGTCTTGGAGTGGCCTTTGCCTTTTCCTTGAAGACTGCCGAGCCATGGCACAGAGACTAGTTTCTGATGTATTTCGGAAATACTGCCGAGCCATGGCACAGAGACTAGTTTCTGATGTATTTCGGAAATACTGCCTCGCCCTATTCTGAGGCTACCTATAAAGGCGTGTTCGGCGCTTCTGAAACGGTCTTCTGAAGTGGTCTTCTGAAAATGTGGCCGTGAGCGGTACTTGTGGTGTAAATAGGTTAATTTTTTTTTTTTTTCAAAAGTCACCCCCGGTTCGGCCGCGGGACGAGGCGCGGGAGTCGTCGGGACATGCTGCGAGACACACACAACTTTGTGTGGTGGTGGTGGTGGTGGTGGTGCTTGTGTGGGAAGAGGTCGGGCCCGGCCAATGTGGGGCCTCCAGTTGAATGTTTCGATTCGTGGAGATCCGTCCATCCCAAGGTGTCACGGATCGCTCCTTCTTCCGCGAGTTGGGGAGTGGTTGGCGTGGTGGGAACGTCGTGTTCATCCTGTCATCCCAACGGAAGCAAACCCCCCCCAAAATATGGAAAGAGGAAAAGCACGTCCCCTCTCTTCTCCTCTCGTCTCACGTCTTCAGTTGTTCGCTGCGGGTGTTGGCATCTGGGCGACTCACACTGGCGACGCCTCTCAACGCCTTGGGTTCGCTGCTTGTGATGTTTTCCTTCCTGCCACCTGAAATTAAATTCGCGGGTCCTTTGGAAGTATACTCCTCTTCATCGCTTTTAGAACCTGGAAGGTGTACGGATGTGCAAGTTGGTTCTAAAGTCGAAATTCCAGTTCGTTCAAAAAAAAAAAAATGGCGTCCAAATTCCGTTTACACCTCTGCTGGCATTTGATATGTTAGCGCGTTGAATCGCAAAGTGGCGATAACTTGATTTTTTATACAAAAGATGGCTGCTTTGCTCACCTCCAACCCCCTAAATATTGTAAGGTGGCGGTACCACGCTAACAAGTCATATGCCGGCAGAGGTGTAGCAGCCAAAGAGCTGCTGAAGCCTTCAGAGGTCAGACTCTCTGGAAAAACTGGTCAATATGCGCTCTGAAATCCAACGCCAAGGAGGAGAGGTGCCGAACACGCCCTAAAGAGTAAAGACAAGGCCCGGGAAGGGGATGCGGTTCCAGCAGGAAGGAAATCAACATTCCGCGTCGTCCACTCTAGGAAGACAAGCAAAGACGCCCGGATCAGATGCTAATTGCAGTCTGGTAACTCCCCAGCTCCCGTCTGGTTCCTCGGCCCATCAGCGGCATCACCCCTGGATGGGGAGGTGGTGGCCGGGGGGTTGTTGACCCCTGGCCAGGCCGCCCAGGAGTCCTGACGAATTCGAACAGAATCGAAGAGAAAAGCTGGGGGAGATTGGCAGTTGCTCGATGGGGGGGTTTTTGAACGACAAAAGTCACTCTCACTTGGTCACTTTTTGTTTTGTCCTTGGTCTCTGTGGCGCTGGTTTTCCCCAGAAAATGCAGAGATGTCCGTAGAAAGACGCTGGGGGATGTGCATTTCCTGGATACTGGGGCAGTTGACCAATGAGCTGCAACTGGAACCGGATTTGCCAAGATTCCCCCGCATACACGCCAAGCCGGTCCATTCACATCTGGGTTTCTTGCCCTGTTTTGTCGCCACTGACCACTTCCAGCTGGCAGACCACACAGCTCGACAAGCTTTCAGTTCTGTTCATCATCGGCCCAAAGACGAAACACACCAAAGCTGCAGCAACGGGCAGATCTCTTTTGCTTTTTCTGGGGTCAAGTCAGGGCACGACGTTGAAGATGTGGCCCAGTAGCCGTCGAGGTAAGAAACAGCCACAGAAGCGAAGCGGCCGACCTTCCTTGGTGGCCTGACCAACCTCAACCTGACAAGTCTGACCAGCCATAATGAATGCGGGCGGCCCGTCCGACCCAGCAACCCAGCCAACAAGCTTGAAAGAAGGACCAGAGGAGGACATGAAAGCGAGCGAATTGATTTCAGTTCTCTTTTTTGTGTTCTTCGTTTCCATGAATGAAGACAGCGATTATCCGCACACACCACAGTGACCACACCACACCAGGAACCATCACACCCATCAACAACCGACACGAGCCACACTTGTTTTTCCAGAGCCCCTGGTACGAAAGTACACTACGCGAATACGTACAGGGTGACGTCGTCGGTCGAATGAATCGAATGAATGTCGCATCTGGAACCGGTCTCTGGCAACCAATCGCCGTCCAGAGGTAAACTCCGGATTCGCATGACAATTTCCCCTTTGTGCCCTCAAAGGTGTTTCTGCTAAATCCAGTGATGGACAGTTATTCCCCAGTTAACCGGTCTCTCGCAGTCCATTTGCAGTCCGATACTGGTAGCCGAGTCGTCGCAACAGAGTCATCAGTCAAGTGATGGTTGCAGTTCAATTTCCGAACTCACAATCGAGACCACGGAGACCTTTTGCTCGCTCCGGGCGCTGTTTTAGCTGGGGGTTATCGTCCTTGGCGTAGGTCAGCGTTTTTGGTGTAGTGGATCACCAAAAGTTACAGTTTCCCCTTGTTGGCGCATACCGCTCTACCGCCATGTTGACCACATCGAGAAAAGGTATCAAGCCATATCAAGCCTCTACACGTGTTCCGTGATGCACGGCATGGGCTGAGGTTGGGACAGCAGGTAGCAAGTGCTGTGTTGCTGTTCCGCTTGTCGATTTGCTCAACGATTTTCTGTTGATCATCGTAGTGGCTGGTAAATCATGATATTCAACCAGGAATTCAGGAAATCCGATGAGGTGGACACCCGACCCTTCAATCCACTGTGAATCTCAAAAAGAGATCCATTCTGCCCATGGGGAAAGTGGAAGTTGAAAGCCCTCATCCTCTCGGGTTGTGGGACACAATGGGACATGGAATCTGACAAGTCTCGTACCTTGCACGCTGCTGCATCCCAAACCACCGTCATGCAACTTCAGATACATGGTCGGAAATATTATTGCTCGTGTCCCCATGCAGGGAAAAGGGTGTCATAATTCCATGGTTGGTCAGGCCTCTCAGGGCTGGTGCCAGCCTGTGGACGCTCTCCGTGTTTCTGTGTGTGTGTTGCCTTGGACAGGCCTCCCCCCTGTGAACCATCCACAACCCCTACTCCACGATGCCGAGGCTGACAATGACAATCATATGCATTCATCCACTTTCCCCAGATTTTCAATCTTTTCCCCCCGCGACCTTCTGTCAGCTCATCCATCCCCAGGCCAAAACAGCCCTGAATGGACGCAAAATGTGATGAACTCCAACACCATCACGCATATCAACCGTCTGGGGATGAATCCTCATCGGGTCAAGCGGCGGCGATGAAAGGGCGACATGGTTACAATCCCCCTTGTTGCCGTCGTCCATGCATCTGAAATTAAACTTGCAAGGAACACCCGGTGCGATGTCTGAATCTGGGGGCGAACCGGTCCACGCCGTCCACGCCGGTCCAGGAGTGCAGCCAGGAGTTCGTCCGGTTCTTGTCCAGTTCCTGGCAGGTCTGCCTGTCTGCTGTTCCCATCCTTCCGCCGCCGCCGCAATTTGCCCGGTCGAGATGGCCGATGGAGGGCAAGTGCTCCGCAAAATGAACCAGGGACATGGCAGATGGGCCCCATCTTGCTTGACCATTCATGGGAGGATCTGGTAGCCTAGTGGAACTATCGCCTCCAATTCAGGGTGCCTGTCAAGCGTTTCTTCCTAGTCCCTCCCCCACAACGGGGACGACACTCGGGGTTCTACGCCGTGTGCACGCCAAAAAGTGCGAGGTGTGGGAGGTGTGAATACCACCTCTACCGAGAAGACACTACTGTGTAGCAATTGGTGGGACCCAGTGGGATGCTACCGTTGCCAGCCACCCCGTCTTTTCCCACCCTCCTTTCTGGGGCCTTGGCTTGGGTCTTGTGGGCAATGGGAGGCAAGGAAGGAAGCTGTTTCGGTGCCTTTCTTTGACACACACACCTTCCACCCAGAACCAGAGAAACTCAATATAAAAGGGGGCGTCATCCTCCCCATCTGCACCTTCTTTCCCTTCTTTGTCTCTCCACCACCAAATACACACTCGCTTCTGTATTTCAGCTTCCAGCCGACTTTCGTTCAGCCAAACAACTTATTACACCTAATAACAACCTTACAACAACCCTAATTCAAAATGAAGTACTCCGCTGTCGCCCTTGCCGCCTTCGTGGCCGTTGCCTCCGCCCAGAACGTCTCCATCATCCCCTCGTGCGCCCTCCCCTGCATTGACAAGGCCGCCACCGAGGTCTGCACTTCCAAGACCGACTACAAGTGCATCTGCGAGAAGAAGGACTCTCTCGTCGGCGCTGCCACCAGCTGCGTCATTAAAGAGTGCGGTGCCGAGGTTGCCCTGAGTATGTTTTTACCCCTTTATATATCTCCCTATATCTCTCTCAAAACCACTTGTACTAACGTAACATTCCCCTTTCAGACGAGGTTCTCCCCGCCACCGAGACCTTCTGCAAGGAGGTCCTCTCCGGCGGCGGCTCTGCCGCTGCTCCCTCCAGCTCTGCCGCTGCCACCACCTCCGCTGCCCCCGCCTCCAGCTCCGCTGCCGCTGCTCCCTCCAGCTCCGCCGCTGCCACCACCTCCGCTGCCGCTGTTGTGTCCAGCTCCGCCGCTGCCACCACCCTCGCCCCCAGCTCTTCCGTCTCTGCCGCCCCCGCTCCCTCCAGCAACGGCACCGTCTCGATCGCTCCCCCCGTCTCTTCCTCCCCCGCTGAGGCTGGCGCCGCCGTTGCCGGCTACATCGGCAGCTTCGGTGTCGCTGCCCTTGCTGCCCTTGCTGCTTTCTAAATTATCCGTCCCTGATGGGTGATTCGCGAAAGTTGTAACGATGGTTGGGAAAGAAGACGGATGGAATGAAGGTGGTTGGTTGGATGATACCTTTACGACGACAAGGAAATGTTGTATGAAGTTGTTATGTGTACAATGGATGTTGTGTGTCGGAAACTTGAAACGTAACTAATTAACTACTGGTCCGGTGGGTAAAACAGAACCACACACCTCCACATACGACACCCTAGGGAAAATTTCCCTAGGGGAGTTCAAAAACTTCTCGTTCGCCGAAGAGTAAAGAAGGTTCAATCAGCAAAGAGAGGACGCAGAGAAATATGATACCCCCGCTATCTTCGATTTTAGGGGATTTATTTCCATGTATTCAAACATGCGTGATGGGACCTTTATAATCACTAAAATCGAAGATAGCAGGGGTGTCATATGTTTCTGCTTCCTCTCTTTGCTGATTGAACTACACTGTCTCTTTTCTTTCTCGCGAGAGAGTACGAGAGGAGGTTGGATTCAGGAACAGTTAATTTAGAAACTTTCACTTCAATTTTCTTTCTCGGCTTCTCTTTGCTTGCGCCAGTGAGTGAGAGTTGAGGTTGAGAAAATATTTAATACGATTTATTCTAACCAAATTGGAATTCCAACTGCAAACCATCGTGATGGTCAGTCAAATGCGTGCTATCAAATTGGTGGAATCCCAATTGTCGAACATTTATCGTCGAACTACAAAACAATTTTCACGGTGTTCTTATGACTCGTGAATCATGAACAAGAAAGCCTCGAAGCGTTTCAAAACGTCAAAACGTCCCTCAATATCGCCCTCTCGTAAGATCAATCGTCCTTCACTACTGCAGTCACTTGACTCGAGCCATGTCAAGTCAAGTCAAGTCAAGTCGGACTCGGTTGAACCATCGATGTCATTTCTGCCCCATGTTCATCTCTCTCACCCGTCGCCCGTCTGAGCCGTCCTTCCAGGGAAGGCAATGCGTCCAAAATGCACGGCGGCTACGCGGCCTCTGTCTGCAGCTCAATGCCGCTTTTTCCTCCGACCCCTGTCAGGTCAGCAGCCATGGCAAACCCCATGTCAGGCATGTCGGCCGATGCGTCAGGAAATTGTATAGGCAAGAAATGGCAGGTGGCAGGCAAATTGGTTATTGGATTGGTCATTGCATCTCGAAGCCTGCCATTCGCCTGAGTGGTGTCGGATTTTCACCTCGCTTGTTAAGAGGTATTTTCAAGGATTTTCATTGGGATATTAGATATTGCAAAACCGGGCAGATAAATGACATGAAACGAATACAAAGACACAGCAGGCAGTAGCGGAGGTAGCAGAGAGTTATGTCAGTTGAAGTAACGTGAGCGAGCGAGCGAGCGAAGCGGCCGCGCAACATTGGAGAAGGAAGATACAGCCACTTTTGGGTTTCTTTTCGGGTACATGTAACTTTGGGTTCACCTTGGGTTGCTCTTGCTGGATCAATCTTGGATCTTGGTATCGATTTCTCTATTGTTACTGCCCGTGCATTCGAAATTGTAGTGTACATAAGGTATGCGTGCATAACGGTTGCATCGGGATCATTTGACGAGTAGTACATGTAGAATTTACGAAGTGGTATTGGCCCGGGGTTTTACCTAATGGGGCAGGTGGCATAATGGGTTGTGGTTGGTGTTGATGAGATGTTCGGTGAGGTGAGGTGAGGGTTTTGCGTTTAGCACATGGAGCACAGTAAGCATGAAAGACAACTGAACAGGGCTATAGAGGTACATAGGAGAAAGGAAGAAGAGCAGGTGGAAAAGTTGCGAGAGGTCAACAAAATGGCAACATTGACTGTTGAGTGGATTGAGGCTGAGTGACCCTTCAACTCGGAGAAAAGTTGCGGCACCCACCATCGCGGCATCGCCAGTATGTCGGCAGTAATACACTACAGTTTAAGCCTAGAGGAAGTCCGAGTATATTTCACCGAGCTTGAGCTACCACAAAGCTTCTGAAGAGGTGTCGTCGTAAGCTCACGAAAGCCGCAGAGTGGAGAACAAAGACAATGGCCTCCGTTGAATGTCGATCAGTCCCACCAGTCTCACCAAATTCGTCCAACGGCGCCCGCTGACGAGCCACCGAGCCACAATGCCATCGCCTGCGTGACGTACATCACCGTTCCACACGGCTCTCCCAGCACAATGTAGTGTACAATGCCAGACTGCGCAGTACAACGCCACATATGTCGGCTTGGCGGACTGGCGGGATGCACAATTTGTACTATTTTGGGCCCGGGGTTTGCAGGATTCAGCCTCGGATGACGTTTTGGACATTTGACCGTGAACAAAGGGGCTTAAGCATATGAAGATTGGACTGGGATCGATGCATTCGCTGGAATGGAAATCGGATTTGGATTGAGACTGAGACAATTGGACGGATGTGGCTTGTGGCGTTTCTGGGGAACATGAAGTTCATTGGGGAAGTTTTGATGCTTTGGGAATGTCCCTCCGTTAAATCCCATCAATGCCCATGTGCATGCAGATTTGCAGAGGCAGTAATGACACGAATTGAAAGTGCAGTTGACCCGTTGAGAGCCAGACCGGAAATATAGCGCCAATATAGGGGTGTGCAGTAGTGTACCTAGTGCAAAAGACGGGAAGGTGAACGGAAAGGAGAAGATGGTACTCTATTATGTAATTCGCAACGGTGAAGTGTTTAGGCCGTCGAGATGGTGGTTGCGGGACACAAATGCCTCGCAGAAAGTCATTTGCGCAGAATGCGGATGGGAGAAGGAGCATTGCTGAATGGACAGGAAAATGCGAGAGATGGAAAGTAGCGGCAGGCAAGACCAGTCGGCCGACCGGGTATAATGCGGCTATATGCATGAGGCGTTTGGCTGTTGAGGACGACGAGTAAAGCGAAAGACCTGAGAAGAGGGGACGAACACCAGATGAAAGGATGGAAGCGGAAAGGCTGGTAAATACCTTACCTGTTGACAGGAGTATATACGGAGAAGAAGAAGACGAAAATATGTCGACGATGCGATGCAGAGAAACCCAAAGAAAATGCCATGGCAACAAGGCCACTCCTCCCTTTATTCTTGTTGCTCTAGGCCACCTACACTAGGTAACAAAGGAGCAAATCATCTTTTGTGTTGCGAGTTGAGAGAGATGAAGCGGGAGGAAGGGCTCTTGTCACTTGGAAGGTTAACGGTTTAACGGTCAAAAGAAGGCCTGGCCTGGCAACCAGAAGATGCTTAGGCTGCGTTTGTTTTGGTACGGTTGCCGTATAAAGGGGTCTATACGACCGTTTCTATACGAAAACCGTATAAAAGAGCTGTCGTTTGGTCGGTTGCCGTATGAAAATGCAATGTGCGACCCCCTCATGTCAGCTTCGCTCAGCCTTGGCTGGGTTAGGGTTATGTATGACCAGAAAATCGGACATTTTCGTCATGATCGTACAAAACCCCCAAAATATAAACATGCTCGAAAATGCAGTATGTGCCGTACACCCACTTCTGCACCCTGCAAATGCCCTGTCTTCCAGGGAGCTCAGCGCATTCGTACGACGCCTCTGCCCTGTAACCTAGGTACCTAAAAGAAAAAGAACGATGAAAATGACCACATGAAATTGGTAGTACATTAGTAGTATAAAGGGGGCGCAGATGGCTGTACGGTGCATTTCAAAAGTGGCCCGAGCTTTGCAGTATAAAGCTATACGACCACATCCTTTCCACGGCAACAGTACGAAAACAAACGCAGTCTTACCTTATATTTCCGCGGTGATATTCAAACGAACTATCTGGGCTCTTGCCAGCATGTTCTCTATCCTTTTTAACCTGGACGGGGCGGTTTCTGCTATTATTCCGTGGCTTCTTCGGTTGAAACTGCATCCCGACACCCAGCCCGCCAGGATGGTTTATAAGAAATAGGATTTCAACATGAGTGTAGCGCGTTGTTGCAGGTATTCACGTATTCACAAACATTTGACCACAATGTCATCACCACCACTTGACTTCCTGCCTTAACCCTCATGATTGCTGGGGAAATCAAAGTGTTGCGACTGTATGGTATAACCCTCGATTCTGTTTTCTAGAGGTCTTTAGATAAGGTATTTTGATTTGGTGAGACAGGACCACTGGGTAAGGTACCCGTCTGGTCCCTACGCAGCGATTAACGGGCAATGACAAATGGTGTAATCTGAACTCCAAATATCGTCATCGCAAATCTCAAGGGGTTGCCTTGTAAGGCTGTTCAGTGACTGGACCGGGCGGAACTCCGATCTAAAGCAAGCTTCTTCGGTATCGGTACCCGTACGACAAGTGGCTTGCACCACCCAAGCTGAGCCAAATTGTGGCACCCTGGGATGTTGGCACGTCGGCACCTTGGCACGGAGCTGACTGGCATAGAACCCAGCAGATAGTGTAAATGATCGGAGCTACAGCAAGGAAGTGGAAAAACGGCCGTATTTTGAGGTGTGGAACAAAGGCCGATGATCAGTAATATGAAGGTATAAAAAGGGCCGCTCCCCTCTCTGCTGTGTATCCCTTTCAGTTGAGTTACACATCTTCTGCTCGGCTTCTAGCATTCAGCCACTATACGACATTCAGTTCAACATCGGGCAGCGGAGGCAGAACATAATCACTTGAGGGGATCAATGAAGATGAAGAGAAAAACAAACAAGGACTGATCCGCTCGGATTATCATACTACGCTAGGTACATCTTTTCCCGACTCAACTGCCGTCAACACATCCCATGCCAGCGAGATAAAACCCACATCATCCACAAACGAGGATCCACGACAAGCCACATCAAGCTTCCACGACCGACAAGTGACATCCCCTCAGGCACATCCTTAGACAACCATCTATTGACACCACATTGCCGGTTTGAGCTCAAACACGAACACTTAAGCGGTCAAGCGCACCAGCATAGCAAGCCACTCCACGGCTATCACCCATCAAAGACACAAATGAACGACCGGAAGACACCGGTCTAAGCAGACAATCAGACAGCACTCAAACAAGCACAAGCAGAACAAACAGACAGGCGAAACAGGCGCAACAGACGGAGCCTGGGTAGCGTAGACAGTCAAGGCAAGCAGGCCAAGCACAGCAGACCGAAGGAAAGCTCAACGATCGCTAGGGCTACCAGGATCTTTCGAGCTTCCCTCAGCACTACCACTACCAGCACTGTCTCCGGCGGACCTGACGCTGCTACGACCCGAGTCAACACCGGAACCCAACGCTGAACCTGAAACAGATCCCGAGCCGACAGAGCCGACAGAGACAACGACAGAACCGGTACCCGAGCCGGAGCCGGAGCCGGATCCCAGGGCAGTACCACTGGTAAATCCGTTAGAGCCTGAGCTCGAACCACCGCCGATGGGGCCGAAGGTTCCGTTGTTGCCGGCGAGTCGCTGCTGACGAGTTGGGAAGCCGAAACCCGGCGGTGCTCCGCGCATCGAACCCGGGGTGCCGAACATGGTGTTCGCGTTGCTGTGCTGATGCTGATGGTTCTGACCGTAGCTTAGTGCGAGCCTTTCGCGTTCGAGCCTCTCGCGCTCGTCCTCATCCGTTGACTCGGTGAATCCTGAAACGTCACTAAGCATCGACGAGGATCTGCCTCTTGCCTTGCGTTGCTGAGCCGGGGTGCCGATAGCCGCTTGCTGAGTCTGCTGTTGCTGCTGAAGAGGATTGCTGAACGGTCCTCCGATCGGCGGCGGGGGAAGAAGAGCTGCTGAACCAGTCTGGGGGGCTAGAGACGAGGAACCAGATGTTGCGGCAGTGGCTGCGGGCCAGAGGGTCTGAGCCGGTGCGTTGGCAAAAGTACTATTGACAGCTGCTGCAGCGGCGGTAGCACCAACGGGAGGCATTCCCCAGCCAGTGCTAGCATTACTTGCTTGCGGGTACTGACCGCCAGCAACAGCAGCCGCATGGCCGTACGCCATATCCTCCTGCACACTGGACAGATACGCGTGAATCTGGTTGCTCATGTCGCTGATCTGTGCCTGCTTCGCAATGTTCATGCTTCTGACAGAATTGATGCGATCCGTAAGATGCCTCTCAGCCGTGGCAATGTCCGCTTCAAGGGTGGCGCGGTTCTGGCGCCGGCGTTCAGCTTCACCAAGGCCCTGAGCATTGGCATCCGTAATGCGCTTGTGCTCTTCCTTGACCTTGCTGATGCGGGATTCGATCTTCTTTTGCTTGGCTTGCAGGCTGGTTTGCTCGTCTTTGAGGACCTTGACTTCGGACTCGAGCGTGGCTTTGAAGCTCTTGAATGCAGAACGGGCTTCCTCATAGCGAGCCTTCTCGGACTTCCAAGTGCTTTGTTTGGACCGGTATTCCGCAAGTAGCTCCTCGGGGATGGCTTCAAGTTCCTTTAGTTCGGCTTCCAGCTGCGCGATGGCCTCCTCGGCTCGCTTCTCCTGGATCTTGTTCTGGGCCACCTTCTGCTTGAGCTTGTCGTCATCACCTCCCGCTGACTGAACAGCTGCCGTGAGTTTCTCGATCTCCTTCTTGGCAGCGTTCACTCTACGGTTATTTTCCTTGCGCGCAGCCTTGAGTCGGGCCTTCTCGTCAGCCAGCTTGATCTCGGCAGCCGCAATCGAAGCCCTCAGGGTAGTAACCGGAGAGTCGTGGCGAACGTTATCAACGCGCTGGTTATTAGGTGTTGCCTTTGCGGGTGCCTCGGGATCCCTACTCTTAGCCTGGACGGTCCTGACATTGGCCTTGTAAATAACCTGGTCGGTTCGAGTGCTAACAAATTCGCATGCATAGTTGGATAAGGGGGTAAGTCCATAGATGTCGCCTGTCCAACGGGTGCCTTGGTGCTTGTCTTCTTCGGTGCCTTCGATAGGAATGATGCGTGTCGGTTGCCATTTCGCGTTGTTGACTCTGACATAAAAGGGCTTGGCGATGCTGACGCTAGGGGTTCCAGCCTCGTCAACGGTTTCGTCATCAGGAAAGTCGGGAAAATAACTAGTGTTGAAGCAGACTTCGTCGCTGCCAATGTAACAAATCCAAATCTGTTCCGGCTGTGTATTAAACGGCGCGTTCCCTAAGTTGTGGATATCCGTAGCGTTGCTACCAGCTGATTCGGAAGCCGCATGGGAAAGCTCGTACTCCTTCACCATAACAATCTTGGTGCTAGCAAGGGCCGCCCACAGAGGCTGTCGTATCCTAACTTGGGCGCTCTGCTTTCGTCTCTTCTTGTTCGAAACAGTACCTGCACTTGTTTGCAGATGGGCGTCACTATCGGCTGCCATCAGCGCCGCGTCCGAGCAGCTGTCTGAAAACGACACCGTCTTGCCAGCCTCCGGATCCAGTTGACTTTGTGACTGCAGATCTCGTCTTTCCCTGCGTAGATACCACTCACGAATGTACCGTACCAGTCCCTGCGTAAGAATATGTATAGCCAAAACGCTTCTAACCCAGCCATATGGACCCTTTTTCTCGAAAGCTCGCACGGTATGTTCGATAGGATCACCAGGACTGGTCGGAAAGAAGCGATTCGTGCCAAAGAGGGTACTCAAATGGGTGAGACCATTCCACCTAGCCTGTCTCGGCCATTGGGAAGCCCCAATGATGGCGACGCAGAGGAAGATGCTGTTTGACGTGCTAGTCCTTGAGCTTCCGCCTCCTCCGAGGGTAAGGGATATGACAACCTGGGCTAAATCCAATATGAACTGCTGCATGGGAGCCCATAGGAACAGCCATATGCCCAACACAGCCACGTCCATACAGACCAGCGTGGTGAGCGAGGGTGTGCCCTGGTTCCCATCGAAGATATCGGCAATGGTCAACCCGGAACTAGTAGTAACGGGAGGGACAAAGGTCAAGAGGGTGAAGAGCATGTAGACAATGGCGAGGAAAGCTGGAGACAACTGCATCAGGATGATGAGGATGGCGATGGTATCGTAGATCGGGCAGGACTTGAGTACGGTCAGGGCATATTCGACGGGACCGGGGTCACGGTGGACGTTTGTGTTCTTGGCATCGTTCACGTTGATCTGACGGTGGTTCTCCTCGTGGGAAGACTGCAGGGGCGGGAAGGCGAGCGACTCGGCGGACTCTGACTCGGAGTAGGCGCCGCCCAGGGAGCCGCGGCGCAGAGATTCGGCGGCCATGGTGTTGTTGTTGTCGTCGGGCAGGGCGGGGAAAGCATTGGCAGCAGTCGTGTTGTTGTTGTTGTTGTTTTGTTGGGGGACGGCTGCGGTGGGGACAGCATTATCGACGACAGCAGCAGTAGGACGTTGATCGAGGGCGGCGAGCTGCTGGTGACTCTTTTGCTGCTTGGGAATGCGCTTGCCCGGCCCTACAAGGCCACCTTCATGTCTCGTGTCGCGCTGGTTGTTCGCACCCTGCTGTCGCTTTGCTGATTGTGACGCGCGAGGCATACGCCTATGCCGACTCAGAAGCGTGTTCTGAGCCAGCCGGGATACCGGTCGGGGACTGGAAATGTCGACGTGGTCGTGGTCAAGGTCGGGACCGAAGGGGTTCTCTCTCGCCGGACGACTACCTCGTGCTCTTGCCTGAGCCTCCCTCGGCGGACTGGCGTGGTGGCCTGCTGTGGGGGAGCGGTCGCCAAGGCCAGGAAGACAGATGGAACTCGAGATCAGGTGGGAAGGGCATAAAGGTGGACCGCAGTCTGTGGTGGGCGGAATCGCTATACGCTCTGGTCTGATTTGCGCATCGGGAAGACGATCTTTGGGGAACCAAGTGTCGGCTGGCTCTTTTTGAATTTTCGAGCGTGGGCGGAGCTAGCCGGGTGGCGGGCGACGGCGAGCGCAAAGTCTATCGAATATGAAGTCTTTAATGTAGATGTTGTCGGTACAATGTTGTCTTTTAGCAAGTTGGCGCCGGCCAAGGTGGGATTAAAGGAGAAAAGCGGAATTTTGGATCTTGGAGAACAGAGGTTTTCAACAGACCAGACACAGACACGGCACAAGGCGAAGGAACTGTCAAAGACCCGACTGGAGTGGCAGGCAAGGAAGGAACCAGTGGACAAGAAACAAGGGCCTTTCCTCCAGTGGACAGGGCAACTCCAGAATGGCAGGCCCGGGCAGGCCACAGTCCACAGAGGGAAGTCCACACCCACCGAGGACAGTGCGGGAAAGTGCTACACGGCAGCCGTGTTTGGCTCACAGACTCACAACGCTCTTTCTCTGCTCACGGCTGGTGGAACCGTGGATGCCGGCGGTGGGGAAGTCGTGTTCCCCAAGAAGCCACGGGGAACCATGTCCTTTGCTGGGGAAGGTACCGTCAAGTCTTCGTCTCTCACAATTGGACACGTTTTGCAATGCAAAGTACGCGGCAGTACTTGAGTGGGTTAAACACACTGCCGCAATCTCCAACCTCAGCTGAAGCCCCGCCAATCTGACACTGTGAGCGGAGTTGTCGCTGCAAGGCCTGAAGACGCCCGGACAGCATCTCGAAGTCTCTACAATGTGTACATTATAGAGTTGAGATGGAATTGATAAAGAGCACGACTCTCCTTCACCTTCCCTTCAACTCTCTTCAATACGATCTGCAACGGATATCCGCATTCCTCAGCCCGTCTCACTTTTCCATTCAACATGAAACAGGCGCAGCATGTCAGTTGCAGCGTGCAGATGATGTTCGTCAGCCGCCACTAGAAGTCTATCATGTTGTTGAACCCTTCCATCTGAAATCCCAACAGCCTCTTTGTTACGAGACGACAGACGACACCTGCACCGACATGCCCGCAAACCCCATCTTCACATGCAGACGTCAACCCATCTTTCTGCCGACGGCTCATGTCAAGGGTCAAACTGCAAGACGTCAACGAAACTTCCAGCCCCCTTTCAGACCGGCAGCGGACAGCGGGCAACGGGCATCTCTGCCCCATCATGATTGCCAATCCCGTCTCCGATCCCATCAGACCCGACATCAGACATCAACAAAAAGAAGGCGGGGAAGGAAGCATCATCAAGCTTGCCCAACCACAAGCGACGGAACTCTCAAAACCAACCCGCCGCTCGCCGCCGCATCCATCCCTCCTTCCCCCGATGTCCCGATCTCACTCGTGTCGATGATGCCTTCCTTGGCAACGTTCTTGACCACACTGCTACAGAAAAAGCGGCTGCGGCACAGTGTGCAAGTTTTACTCGGTCCCTTGTTACGGTTTAGCGCTGCAACTACACGCCGTCGATCATTTGCACTTTTGCTTCCCTTGTTCAGTTTTTGTCTTGCTGTTCTGTTTGCAAGTGATTTGGTCGTTTGCCGGCTTGTCTGCGTTGACTTGAGGTTTCTCGTTATCACAAGCTTGTTTGCCTCTTTGCTTCAAAGATTCCGATATCGCCAGACTCATCAACCCATGATTCTTAGGAGTAGCAAAGTTGCGACCCCCCACCACGATCTTCCCCCCTAGTACCCGACCTCAAGATGGCAAAGAGACACAACATCCTGCCATTTTGATTCAACCACACACACAAAGACAAGGGCTTTATATCACTCTCGACCACTGATACCACCTCCTTACTCTCCAACTCTCCAAAACTGACCACCGATACCACACAGTCCGCCTATGGCATTGAAGTAGCCCGGGCGGTCAAAGCAAAAGACCACCACCACCGAAGATCTTGCTGTCGGCATTTGCTCCAGCAACAAGGTCTTTCGATTGGTCAGATAGGAAAGAAGCAATTTCTTGTCTTTTCATGGTGAGCATGGTTGAAGTTCTGTTCATGGGGGAGGCTCACCTCATCCCACCTCATGCCTCGCTTGGCTCTTTCTCCACACATTACAACGCCCTGTTCCAAGGAAAACAGATGCTTGAAAAGAGCTTTTACCGAGCGAGCCCATATGAAGATGGATCTCGATCTGATCGACTGAGGGGGTCGTTTGATGCTTTCCTCTACATATCTGTCCGTTCACACGTAATAAGTCCAGGCACCATAGAGGTAGCCTTTGTCCGGAGCATAGGCCGGCGTTTTCATCAAGATTCAGATATGTACATATATGCTTTTCATGGTTTACGAAATACTGCGACTGCCGGCATCAACCCTGGATGGCCCTGGATGGGGTGTGGAGTTTTCCAATAACACGCGACCATCCCGATGGGCGATGGCATGCTCTGTGAGCCGGTAGCCGAATGAAGCATCATGTCCTGTGGGATACACATGCTGTTTGTTGACTAGAGGTAGACATGCTTTTTGAAGGACTCGACGTCGATTTTGATCTGCCTCATGATGATGGTCAAGGCTTTTTTCTTCCGTCTTTTGTACCAAAAGCTGACCAGTTCGGATCCCATCCCATGCCGACCGAACGACACCCCTCCCCTCTCCTCTCCATCTAGGTAGGTCATCACGACATCACCAGTCCCCCATTTCTCCAATCTTCAATCCCACCGTCCCTGCAAATGGCAATATCACCTACCAGTTACCACACCCTCATCCGAACCTTTTGCGGTTACCCTATCAGAGCTCTAACGGAGCCATGAACAAACCCATCCAGGGGCTCATCCGTACCAATCACGGCACAGGTTGCTGCCGATGATATACCGTACTAGTCATACCCAATAGAGGTAGTAGGTATACCGGGCTCTAATATATAGCATACTCTTTGCCTACCTGTAGGTTTCAGTTCCAGATACGCGTACTCAAGTCTTACCAACAGCTCCGACCAGGCCTCGAGCTACCCCGCGATTCTTTTGAGAGGAAGGTACGAAGAGGGGTGACTTCCACTTCGTTACGAGTATGCGGTTGCCTTGGCAAACGACCATCATCCGGGATTCAAATCTCCCCGCTTAACGTAGATACCTCTTTCGTACCAGCCTGCTTGCTTTGAGAGAGTTTAGCAGCCTGGTGACTGTTGAGGGGTCAGCCGGTCACCGAACAGCTGCTCCCGAAAAGTCGGCTCATTGTTGACCAAGTTGCTAGAAGACCGCGCGGCGTGTGAATAAATCAACATGAAACGCTTATGACAGTGATCACTGACATTGAGGTGGATTGTACCATTACGCACTTTAATTTCATCATCAACCGTCAGCTGGGTACCGCTCCCGGTCCCGGATACACAGGCATCAGGCTGACGTTGTGCAAAGACGGAGTGATGAGGAAGGAAATATTGATGCCTGCTACCTCTCACCTAGGCAGCCTTTTGATGTTCTCATACGCCTGGCCTGGATCGCCTGGTTGTGCACAGGTGAAGTGACGAGTCAAGTTGAAACGCTCGTTTCGAGCCTTCGGCATATGTTCGGGGCAGACAGTCAGACATCGGTCTTAGCTCTTTGAATGTTTCAGATTCCAAGGCATCGACCAGAAAAATATAACTGCCTTCATCCAGAGATGGGGGCCTAGTCTACACTTGTAGAAGCCTTTCGGCGAGCTCGAGTTCATTGACGATTCTGATGGTGATTTGATAGAGATATTGGTTCTCGAGTGAAGTCGATGTCATGGAGGGTTTGTTGAGAGGTTTGGCGAAGAATAATTCTATGTCACCGAGGAAGGATGATGTAAAGATGGAACAGATCGTGACAGAACCTGGGAACTGATGATTTGGAAAGGCAATACAACTCATGGAAGCGTCGAAGTATCAAAAGCGAGCAACAACACAAGGCAGTACGAGCAAGACATGCGTGTGAAGAATCATCTCTTCGTATTCATCTTCAGCAAGGCAGCAGCAACAACAAACAACAACCGGAACACCAAGTGTATCACCGGCACCCCAAACCCCGTACCAAGTGTCTGTGTCTAGTAAACCGAAGCCTGGTCTAGTCCCCTTCTACTTCTACCAAGAAGGTTTCTCACCTACACCAAGGACACCGGACCAACTTGCCAACCAACCGCGCAAAAAAAAAAAAAAAAAAAAAAAAAAAAAGCTAAAAACGTACAATGAACAGATAGTAAAAGCAAACATGACAGTCCAAGGTGGCTAATGAAAAACACCTCCACATACACCCATACACAAAAACAATAAAAAGGAAGCGTTTTAAGAAAGCGAGTGAAGAAAAAACCGCTACCAAACTACCGCTTCAACTATGGGATAAGCCTGTAACATTTCCGTTTCCGTTTCCGTTTCGTTCGTCTGTATGAACCGAACTGGAACAAACATCACAAGAAAGTTCATTCATTGCTCCGAAGTAAGTCCACTTGAAAACCAAACCTACTTTCTTCCCAATTCCATTCCTCCATCCATCCATCTCTTCCCTCTGTCGTACGTATCATCCACATCACATTTACACTTCCAAGCAAATAAATCACCCTGTCCATTCCTTCTCTTCCTTCCACTTCACCTATCATCCTGCTACTTGGAACCAGATCCAAAATCCTGTCCACCATCCTGCTGACCAGATCCGCCACCATGAATAACCCCCTTAACCTTCTCTCCCTTCCTTTGCTTAATCACAAACTCCGCCATAATCTGGATATGATCCGCGGGGAAATGGTAATTAGGGAAACCAGGCACCCTCTTCAGATGGTTCTGATCCGGGGGGCCGAGCAACTCCACCACTTCGAGCGTGTTGGTCGAGTACCAGATATAATCAATGACCTCCTGGAACCCAGGGACATAGTTGGTGAAGGAGAGCTCGTCGGGCGTGCCGTTGAGATGGACGTACGCAGACCGCATGCTAAACGGATGGGCGACGCCGTCGCGCGTGAAGTTGCCGTACTGGTGGGGGCCGAAATCGGACTGCTCGGGCGTGACGCGGCCCATGGACAAAAGCTCGTACACGGAGGATTCCTGCGTCGAGTTGTAATCGCCGCAGACGAGGAGGGGGATGTCCGTGTTGGAGCGGTATTCCTGCGAGGGGCCCGGCTCGGGCATTTCGGGTTTTGGAATGTCGCTCTCGACGGAGACGGATTGCGGTATCTGGATGCCTCGCTTGTCCTTCAGGGGCTGCCAGCGGACATACTTCTCGGCATACTTGGTGATGTTCTCCATGAGAATGGCCGTCTGGACAAGCTTGACGTCGGCTAGTGTTGGCTCCCATGCCAGATGCGTGTTGGCAACGATCACGCGCGCGCCCGTGCGCCTGCTCTCGAAGAAGCAGATGATGCCAATGTTGTCCTTGGGCATGACCCGGTTGAAGATATCATGCTGGTTTTTCATGTCCGGGCGGTTGATGGCAATGTTGGCGTAGTCGATAAGCTGCTTATCGAGCAGGATCCACTTGCTTCCCTTGTAGAAGATGGCGCAGCCATCTACTGCTGCCGCATCCTTCTCGTTCATTGTCTTGGCCTTGGGCCGTGGCCAGTGGACACCCTTGTAGTCATTCTGAGCAAGCTCCGGACTGAAGAAATCCCTAAAGACGTCCGTGGCGATCTCTTGCAGACACAACATGTCCACGTCCCTGTCCCGTATTTCCTGGAGAATCCGCTCCTTTCGGTACTCCCACGAGAGCGCCCCCGTAGGCGTATAGCCGTACATATTGGTTGTCGCAAACTTGTCGCATAGGATATTCCAGGTCATCACCTTGATCCGCTCGAGGCTGGGCGATACGTCTTCTTGTACGACGATGGGTTTCCGAGGACTGGGAGGGAGAGGAACTGCAATAAGCGCGTTAGCATGACAACTGTTACGAGCTACAAATGTGGTACTCACCTGGTGCTTGCTCTAGTAGGCTATTGATCAAGCTCTTTGTTCCGCGTTCCACAATCTCTTCCCTCAGACCCGGGTTGATTGGGTTCCCTTCGATACCGAGAATATCCAGCTTGTAAAGGGAGCCCACTTCGTACGGCAGATCTCTAATCTGGTTGTCGAACAGAAGCAGTTTCTCGAGGCTGGTGCACATGCCAATCTCCGGGGGAAGCTCGGAAAGAAGGTTGTTGGACGCTTCTAAAATCTTGAGGTGACGCAGTTTGCCGATCTCGGCGGGCAGGAACGTTAATCGATTGGAGGCAATATAGAGCTCTACCAAGAAGTCATAGCTGAACAGCGCCGAGGAAAGAGCGCGCAGTCCCTGACCACTCATGTCCAGGTTGTGCCAGTCTTGTCTTCTATTCCTCTTTTCCACTTGGTAGGGTCTTCTCCTAACTTCCTCCTCGGTATCACCAGAGGCGTTTGTGCCACCCGCGGTCAGGGCGCCTCCTATCCCCTTGTTTTCGGGCGCCTTAAGCCGCGCGTAGTAGTGAGGTTGGTGCTGCTCCGTCATTGCAGAATGTGCGCGATCCGACTCTTCCTTTAGGCGCATTTGCTTTTGCCAATGCTCGTTGGCGGGCTGCTCAGCCGGACCGCCCCTAGCGGCGACCGAGTGGCCGTTCTGGAGATTGTTGGTAGTGTAAGGGCTGGCGTTGGCCATTATGCCGCTCGAGAAGGTAGAATGGCTCATCAGGTCGTTCCTGGCGCCATGCCCCGAGTGGCCGGCCTGAAGGACCTGGTGGTGCGCATTGTGCCCCTGGTGTGGATGACCTTGCTGTGGTACATGGTTGTAGAACATGGGCATGTTTGGTTGTCGGCCTGGCGCGGCGCCATTAAGTCGGGGGTTGTGCCCCTGCGGGTGGTTCTGGCCGTACATGCCTCGGTTATTTTGGTTCGCAGGGCCGTGGGCGGGGTTGGCTTGCGCGGCGGCTTGCTGGGCGGCGGAGGGGTCGGCGATAAACTGGTTGAGCAAGGAATTCAGGAGGAGTCCCGTCGCGATGTTGTTGTTAGAAGCGAACTGGGCGGGCAGAGGGGTCGAGAAGGACTGCTGCATATAGCGGTGACCATCTGCCATCTAGCGACGACGAATGGCGAGCAGGCCTGTGAAGGTTGTGGGGTCGGGCGCGAGGAGCGCGCGTGGAACAGCTATCGGGGTCGACCAGGTTCGGGTAGTCGATGTTGTCGGGAAGCGGAAAAGCAAAGTTGGCATGGAGCACAGCAGTCTCTTCTTCGGGCATGGATGCAGTGTCCTAAGCGTCTGCCGTGATGGGGGATGGTGTCAGACGATCAGACGGCCATCCAGCAACGACAGCAGCGCAACAGCACAGCAGGCAGCGGGGAGCAAGAGCAGTCGTAGCAGCGCAAGAAGGAGGGACCGCACGTGGAGTGCCGCGAGGATATCTTGACGCGTGCGGTGAGTATTCGCTGAACCGTCGATCGTCTCGGGGAGAGAAAGGGGGGGGGGGGGAGAGGGGGGGGGGGGGGGGGGGGGAGAGGCAAGCTCGACGATCGACGCAAATTAACGGTTTGCTAATCGTATGCACTGATTCGAATGTACAAGCCTAAACACGAGAGCAATGGACGAGACAAAAGTTAGTCATGGAACAAACTGATAATGAGCAAAAGGAGTGTCACGCGCGGTGAGGTGGAGGAAGGAATATCACCACCTTGGCTGGAAGAGGAGCTTGGTCTTTGGTAAGAACAGGCCAGGGAGGGACAAGAAGGAGAACACGATCAGATAAGATGCAATGCGCCGCACTAGCAGCTGACCCAAAGAGAGAGAGACTGGAGATAGACTCGATGGTGATTGTGGTGTATAGCGGGGTGGTGGTGGTGGAATAGGAGCAGTGCCGTGGCCGGGCTGGCTGGGTGGCACCCGGCTGTGTGTGCTGCTTGTCCTCCACTCACTGACTTGCCAACAACACCGTCTCCCACTCGCTCGAGGCTATCTTGGCCAAGGCTGGAGGCTGGAGGCAAGGGGCCCGGGACTGAGAGTGCAAAACGTACAGTAATGATTGTGTACACAATGCGTCCTTCTGTCGATACTCGGCCAATAAACCGTGTTTGCTGGGTGTCGCGCCCGTCAATGGATACTCGGGTGAAGATGCTGTTGTTGTGTACGGGTTGGTTGGTGGGCTGGGGGCGGCGGCGGCGGCGGTCGCTGTCATGTCATTACTAGCCTGGCTGGTCTCCTTGGTGAAAGGGCCGGACCCGCCTTTGGATGGAGTGTGCAGACTGCAGAGATAGCAGCCTCCACCTTGGCCCTGCTTACCTAATGCCCATTGGCTTTGTCACGTGAACGCTCGGACCTTTGTCGACATTGTGTTTGCTCGTTGGCCAGCCAGCTCCGCCTTGCTTGATGGGTTTTGATTGGTTTGAGCTGGGACCAGCTGCCACCTGGCACGGGCCACTTTTCCGGCCAGAACTTACTGGCAATAACTGGCAAGGGCTGGCATACATAGTTAACCGGCAACTATAGTCGACCTTTCTGAGCCTCCTACTGTTCTTTCCCACGACCGTCACTTTGACTGTTTGCGTCAACCGATGGGTGCCTTCATTAACGCAAAAAACAGGATAGCGAAACGAGGGCAAGGGTCACGGCTGTTTCATGAGAATTGCACATTTTCCCATCACAATAAATTCTAATCATCAAAACAGGAGTCATCGTTCCACTCCAGCCACGACTATATCAGACGGACTCTCCGATTATCGACTTCATTTCTCTATCAGTTCAAACCGTTGATATTGTACCCTTTAATCCAACACGCCTCCACTCGGGAATTGGCATTATGCTTCTTTTTCTTTCCCTATTTGTCGCCTTGTATTTACTCCCTCTCCGACAACTCGCCCTCTTGCACTACTAGTATATGTGTAGCAGCATTTTCAGCATTCTCACCCCGGAGAATGACATTCCAATGATCCTTGAGGAAGATCTGGCCGCTGACGAAGGTGCCCGTTTGACATTTATCCATAAGCTTTTGAGTGGCCTCAGCAATGGTACCATAGCTGTCGAGTTCCTTGCTCTCTTCATTCTAAAAACAAGAAAGCAGAGAGCGTCAGTTATGCCGTTACTTATTCTTGGGAACGGGGAGAACTTGAACTCATCGACCACATACATCATTGCACCAGTAAATCGCACCAGGATCATCCCACGTTTTGCAGCTAACCTTTGCGCAATTTCTTGGGCCCGGAGCGATGATTGGGGTTCCAGAAGCGCTTCGCAAGTCCGAGATCCCATCCTTAATAGGTCTTGCTGACATATATCCGGTCCATTCGCAGTGGATTGATTCGATTTCGAATCGCTCATTCTTGGGAGGCTGCTGGTCGAGGGCGAAGTCGGAGCGGAATCCAGGGTTGACTCTCTCCGCGTACTGGATGACATCCTGAACGGTCCCCGTCACATTGACGGTAGGACTGCCCGGAGCAGTGTGAACTGCCCAGACAATCTCCTCGATACCATAGCCGGGGATGGGACTGTCGAGGTTCGAAGCAGCTGGGACTGCTGCGACAGGAAGAACCTGTGACCATCAGGAAATGTCCGCTAAAACAACAATTGCTCGGGATTCGGAACAAACCTGGAGTAGAGAGATGAGCAAAACAGCTCTGGAGGTGATGACTGAGGATACCATGGTGGCGGTTGCGGTGCTTATGAATGTAATAAGATAATGGTAATGATGTTGGCGACGATAGTCCGAACTGGATTGCTTTGCTGGAGTTGTGGTGTTCCTGAAGCTGATGTGTGATAGAAAACCTGAGGTATCTTCAACGAAGACTGCTTACCTCTTTATAGGTCGAAGATACCTTAGTTAGTGTCGAATATCCCAACCTTAAACATCGCACTCGCTGACATACTGACCTGCCATGGCACCTATCAAAAACGGCGCCGGAAACAAACATTATGTTCTATACGAACCATCATAACGTTCTGTTACACATATACTCGGACATCTGGCTTTACAGAAGCAAACTTCGTCGTATACTAACATACGACTCTATCTCCATGTCCCATCTTTAGCCCAATATAAAAATTACGGGTTACCAAAAAATTGACCAACAAGGCACTTCGGACAAAACGAATCAATGCACCAACTTGATGAAACAGAAACACCTCAAGATCACGGGTCCAAGCATATACTTCCGCCTTCATAGATGGTTGAAATCCTTGCCAATCCTTGGCCAAAAGAGCAAACGCGAGTTCCTTCCGTTTTGCGGCCAATGAACTTTTGAGACTCTCGATTTTAGCTTTCCGATGCCCCTAACGAAGGATCGTCTTGATAAACCGGCCATACCTTTTTGTACAACACTCCTTCCTGGAAGAATCATGATGTGAACTCGGTGGTCTCCATGTGCCTCCCAAAGGCTTTGGCCATCCCAGAGGATCACGTCATGAGCAATCTATCTCTTATCTACAAACAGCCGGAAGACGGCTACTCCGCTGGTAACGCAATAATCCCGAGCCAGATTCAGAATCCCATACTAGGAAGTGGAGGAAAGGTTGAAGGATGTGCTACGGACGGGCATATCAGCTTCAAAAACTTAGACGATAAGTTCGGAATATCCAAATGACAGAGTGTCTGATCACCATCCCGAACACCGGATCACCCGCACACGTCGCCAAAATCCCCCTTGGGCAACAACGACCACTACTAGACTCGGAGACCGCATGAAAAAGGAAGCTACCGGTCAAGCATACAATCCTCCCACATCAAGCCGTCTTTCCTGCCTGAAAATGCCCTGGACAGTGTCCCTGCCCTTACCTGCCATATAAACCTCCCACCTCCACCACCTAACCTCCATCACCCCCAATAGCAACATGCCACTCCCCCACCAAATACACCTGTCCATGAATCAACCTCTTCGGTCCCGGGGCCTCATCACTAACAGGACAATTATCCAATATCTCATACGCAGCGTTCGTAATGGTTCCATAGCTATCGAGTTCCTGCCTAGCGCGGCCCTACCATAACTCAAATGTCAGCCACACCTCATATAAACCACTCATTTCAAGAGGACGAACCAAACAGGACACCTAGACTTACAGAGTTATTACACCACGGCTTGTTGGCTAAGTCCTCCAAGTCTAAAGTGGTGATTGCCCGTGGGAGTTGGGCTATTCCCAGTGACAAGTCGTCCAAGAACTAGGAGACTGTCTAGAAACTAGGGGGAGAATATCCACGTCATCGCCCTTCGTCGTCGTCGATGAGGGGAGATAGAGAAAGGAAGAGCAAGTTAAGAAGGAAAAGTGAGGAAGAGAAAGGTAGACAGAGGTAGAGGAAGGAAGAGGAAGGAAGTGGATATTCACAGGAAGACAGGGGATTGAAAGCAGGGGAAGAAAGTTGTCCGTCAGCCCTCAGAAGCCTGAAGTCCTGCTCCATCACCTTGTCGCTTGAGGGTAGATGATCGAGTAGGCGTGTAGGCAGTGTCAGGGCTAGTGAAGGAAGGTGTGGGCCAGGCTTACGTCGTGAGCTAGCTCAGTTGGTAAGTTCAAAAGAGAGTGAGCCGCTAACGAACCATGGATAGCCTGAGACCTATGGGGAATATAAAAGAGCCAGGAGCTTTAGGCCTTAGGTAACCTGACAGTAGTCAATTAATCTTTATCACCGAGACTAGTCTTCATCCACCTATTTGTTGTGAACCTTTTGGCTTTACCGAACAGCACCTAATAGTCTTTACCTTCAGCTATTCTACGACCGTCTCCTGATCTTATCGTACATGCCCCTTTCGTCCTATTCAGCCAAACTGTCAGACCTGGCCGCCAGTGCTGTGACATCAAACCCTCCTTCCATGTAAAGCTCGGCCGCGAGCCTTCAAAGCTCTCCTCTCAGCGATCAACGCCGTGAACGTTACGGCCTCTGACCATTTAGCTCCGGCTTGCCGACGATCACCACCTTCTCACGATTTGTGGGACTCAGAATCCCGCCGTACACGTAGTAAGACCTAAATTCTTCGTCCTGCTGGATTAGAATGGAGGCCCAGTGGGCCAATGTCACGTATACGTGCGCATTGTCATTCTATGTACGCCTAAGAGAGCATTGAATGCAAGTGTCGTACGACCCAAACTCTCATGTTCAACAGACGACCCCCTCGATGATCGGCCCACGCTTATCAATAGCCAACACGACAAGGTTACGGACCCGGAAGCTATCGCTATATACCTCGCCGGTGCTGCGTTCCGCCCAGCCAGCGAAACTGCCCTCCCCACTTACGAACACCACGGCCCCACCCTTCCCCCGGATGTGGCTCAGTGGGTCCTTGATCCCTCCGAGGACGATGAATTGCACGAGGCGTTTCTCCGTTTATGGAGCGAACACCCCGGGCCCCGACGGCATCACGCTGGACATGCTCAAACATCTATGGGATCCGATCCTCCCCTCGCGCCCTACTGTTAGGCAGGTTTCCAAGTGCGTTCAAGCGGGCGTAGGTCGTCACCCTGTTGAAGCCAGGACGCGACCCACACTCGTACAAAGAATGAAGACCGATAACCCTCCTGTCCACGGTCGGCAAAGGAATCGAACGCCTGCTGGCCAGGCGTATGACGACTCTCGCCCTCACCGGTGAACTTGTCCCCCGCCAGGGAAAATCCAACGAAATTTGTTACAATGGTATAACTAAAGTATAAAATACCTTTAATACTCCTCCCAGCGCTAGTACTAGCAGCCCTAGCACTACAACTACATCCGGGGCAGATCAGACAAGGACGGTTTGGGCTACTGTTGTCAAACAGACCCAAGTAGTGACTGTCGTTAAGACACTTACTTCTGAGCATAAGGCTAGTGCGGCTACTTCGACGATGTCGAGTCAGTCGTGGCCTAAGGGGGAATGTACGGGGAAAGGAGACGTGGCAGTTAATGGGAAGTGTGTGCCTAAGACGTTGGTTACTAGTACGACGAGGGGAACAAAGTCTAGTTCTGCTTCTACAACAAGCAGTGTTAGCTTCACCATCTCTTCCACGAGTTCGTCGACCTCTTCCCCAACTTCAACCACGCAAACCTCAAGCAGCACCCCTATCACCACCACCACATCCACATCCACATCCACCTCTTCCACTACAGATACGGACCCCCTCGTCATCATCCCCGTCACCGGCACCGTAACAGACTTAGTCAACTACGACACCTACACCATCCCCGCCTCTCTACCGCCCCTCCCTCCTCCTCCCAAGGCTAGCGCTAGCAGCAGCAAGTCCTCGTCCTCGATCTCGGATGATGGCCCACTAGAAATCATCCCTGTTACCGGGACGGTTACTGATCTCGTTGACTACGATACTGTGATAGTGCCGAGCGCGACTGCTACTACGGTGGTGGTTATTCCTGCTTCTTCTGGTTCCGCCTCTTGGTCTGGTTCGGGTAGAGGGACACAGACGCAGAGCGTGAGACAGGGACAAGACATGAGGCAGATGTTGGGACATATTCAAGGGATGGGACAGAGCAGCCGTGTTGTGGTGCATCCTACTGTTTCGGTGGGGGATAGGTTGACGGCTGTGATTGGGAGTGATGGGAGACTACTATTACGAGGGCTTCTCCGACGGCGAGTGCTGCTGAGGGTACCGAGGGAGGTGCTTGTAAGGAGGAGGGGGGGGGGTGGGGGGGGGGGGGGGGGGGGGGGGGGGGGGGGGGGGGGTTGGAAGGAAGCTGAGATAACTGGAGTTGAAAGATCTCCAGGGTGAGAATGATGATGGAATGGAATGGATTAAGGGAGGGATTCAAAAAGAAGCTGGCGATTCAGCATCGTGAAGCATGAAGGTGCTGAGAGATTATGAACTGGCCTATGTTACAAACGCATTTTGTACAATTCAGATTCTACACCTGCTGAACGATCTGTGAGAAATTCAGCCGTGATTGATGGTTGGTTGTCTCGTAAATTGAACATGAAAAACTCATTACATCAAAAACTCCTGCAATCCCAAAAATACTCAACACAGGCAACACGGCTTTTTTGTTATACATCAACGCTGGTTGCTGGTCGCGATACTAAATGTGAGCGGGATGAATACGGGGCCTGCTAGGCTTCCGCCCACTCCTACGAGGTAGAAAGAGTGGTCCATGGGGGGGATTGTAGAGCTTTCTTCCATGGGCATCTGGTGTATCATGTCTGTATCATCGTCATGAATGTTGTAGATGGGTGGATCGCTGTTGCAAGTGGCTTCATTGCCGTCCACACAGTCCAAATATGCATTTATATCGTGCGGCTCATCAGGGAACAGCTGGACGCGAATACAACCGTTCTTGTCATGCCCGGTGTTATGTTCAGTTAGCCAAGGCTTGTCGAATAACAGCTCTCTGAGGTCGTCGCTCAGGTGTGTGTCCATGTTCCATGATTTAGTGGAATCATGATCGTGTGCCTCGAATGCGACTTCCACAAGGTCGTTAATGTATCTTGGACTAGAGGACCACGTTGCATTGCTTGCCTTTACGGATGGGGAAATCAAACTCCGCCGACGGATGCTGATTGCGTATGATACTCCGGCGTCCTTGCCAAATCTGGTCGAAACCAGAACCTGGATTTCTGTCTCTGGTGTCGCCCCAGGTGCTCTTGTAGGAAACGGTCCACTTAAATCTCCAATGGAATCATACAGGTCCTGGTCATGTTTAGGCCTGGACCATATGCCGCATAGGAGACCGCGGGGCTGCCACTTCAGGATCATGAGATAATGCATATCAGTACTTAATGAGGTCTTCGTTGGGTAGGTTTTGCAGTTCGCCAAGCTGTCTCCTTTGGAACAATCTTTCTTTGAACTCTCCTTCACCCCAAACAGAGAGTAGAAACTCATTGCCCACCTCACTCAACAACATTAGGCTTTCATACCGAGCAATGGTGGCACGGAAGGTCTCGAGGTATATGAAGCGACATGTAGGTTTAATTCTCCCATATATGCAGCGGCTTGCGCGAGTGCAAGTGGCAGACCTCCTAATAAACGCAGCAACTCTTGTGCATCATCATCCATCACTGAATTAGCGCGTTAGTATTAGCTTTAGGGTTGGGTCTCGTAGTAACTTGGGGTGCTCACTTAGTTCCTTCCTATACCACTTCTCGAATATTTTCTTACTCAAGTCTGGGTCATCAGGTTTAATGCGCTTGGATTCGCCAAGCTGTACTAACTTAGACAACTGGGATGTAATCAGGACTGCACCGTGGTCACTCCGAAGATACTTTCGAATGTCATAAGCGCCCGGTATTTCCCCTTGCGTATGATCCAGGTCAACGTTATCGAAGATCAAAAGCCAATCGACATTGTCATCTTTTGCGAGCCACTCTTGTACGTGCTCCACAATATCGTTGAGATCGACTTCATCGCCTGTTTTTGGACTTCTGATATTCTCAGGAATCTGGTCTTTTGGTATCCTCTTTGCACAACTGGCAAAGCTTTGGTTAAGGCTGTCTTCTGATGTGCCATCCAACCAAAAGATGGCGCTGAAGGCAGCTTGGTATTGCCGTGCAAAGTTGACAGCTAGTTGAGTTTTCCCAATTCCGCCGAGCCCGTGAAGAACAAAGACATTGCACCCTTGTTTTTTCGGGTGGTGAGGGAGAAGAGATTTCTCAATATCCGTAATATCAGAGGGTCGAGGCACGAAGTTGTTTGATATCGACATACCCTGAAGAGAGAAGTCGACCCTATAGTGACCGTAGTCTATATGAGAGAGCAATACGTTAGCAAAGTTTCGACGTGATAATCAGAAGGACCATCTCAGCATTAAAGAGTGAAATGTAAAAGTTATTGTATAAGTAATGTTAAATAGAAATAACATTCCTGAAACGGCTATTTGATAATCTCTTGAACCGAAAAGAAAGCTATTGATTTTTGTTTAGTGATAAAAAAAAAAGAACACTAATGAACTATCATAGCTAGTAAAAGGACTCCCCTGTGCTCCCATCGCAAAGAGAAAACTCGCATACCCAATCGCGGAGTTCCCCCCATTTGAGCTCCCAGATCTCGTCGGACTGGCACCTTATCAGCCTGATGCTGGGAGTTTCCCAGTTATTCCACGGGGAGTTTGTACGTCGTGGAAGAGAAAAAGCGCAGTAAGCACCGCGAAGCCGGTCCTTGGTGTGTCTAACTTTGCGCTGGAAGTTGAGGACTACTTGGACGTTTTGGGCAATTTCTTGAAGGGAGTCGGGGTAGAATGCTGGGCGCAGGTCCAAGGAAACAGTATCGTTTGAAGAAGAGGTTTGAGCCTCTTCCATCGTGGTAGCTGGAGTGTTGACTGGCTAAATAAAATACTTTCAAGGTTTCTCGAGTGTCTTCTGAGTATGTAGCCAGGTAGCGCAGGTGGAAGTGATCCCTTGATGAAGCCTGATTTATACCTCATAGGTAACGGCATATCATCCGTCAAGGAACTTCTGTTCGTGACCGAGGAACACAGTCAAATGGATCGTCCTGTTTGCTTCGAATATTTAGGGCTCCGCATCTCCAAGGACGTCACAACCCTGACAAAGGGCCAAAAGACCTAACCGCCAGTGCCTCCAACCCATGTTGGGAAACGTTGGAGTAGGCATCATTTGGCGATTCCGATTTCTGAGGCGTCAAGCGTCAAAAGACTCATCGGACGGAAGATAAAGGCAACAGGCGCCATCAAAGTTAGTAGAGCTAACCGTGACGCATAGGGAGGTCGCTGTATCGGAAGGCTTCTTACATGGGTGCTATCTTTGAGGGAGCGGCAGTCGTGAGACGCGCCTTCCTCGAGCGGTTTGGCGCACATTTATAGATCATATTGACTTGACTAGTGTCAGCTGGTGAACCAACGACCAACAGCACAACAAAGGACGGATGGTCGTTGGTGAGTGCGAGGAGAGGAGTATACATAAGCGGGCAGTTTCATCTATCTGGCTGTTTGGTTTCTACAGCGCAGCTTCGTAATGGCGAGGTGGATTTTAACAGATACAGTGCAGACTGGAAGGCGCGATGGGTTTGTTGGCAGTTGTGTGTCATTTACCGGGGCTGGTGCTGTAAGGGGAAATGCCCAGAACAAGTGAAAAATTGGATGAACTGTTTGATTCTGGAGAAGAAACAAATCCAGTCAAAGGATTTGGGAAGGGAGGGGGAAGACTAAGAATATGTACATGGCCATCTGTCACCCTTCTGTTTTCCAGCCTGGCTTCCTGACTTGATTTCACCACGCCCCAGGCTTCCTTCCCGTCCTGACTGCCACAGTTTCCTCGAGGAGACAATGTCTTTCTTAGAGGCCAGAACGTTCCTTCCATCTAATACAGGCCTCCTTCCTTTGAGGCCGAGCTTGTGCGGGCAGGTGGTAGTGAAATAAATCCGTCGGTCCCGACAGGCGCCGTTGTGAGAAGATTCTGGGCGTTTGCTGCACAGACCGCTAGTCCTTTGCCCTGCAGGCACCCTCTTTGACAGCGGTTCTGGCACTTCCCAGAATCCCCTCCTTTGCAGACCTTCTTCCTCTTTGTATCGCCAGCTCTATATAGCTGGCGATCCCTTCCAGCCTCAGTTAGCTGGATCCCTCAATCTACATCATTCCCATCATTCGTGATCCACCTCATAGCCGTCCATCCTCTAGGCCCAGTGTTGATCGAGGTTGGATGGAAGGGGAAATAGTATGAGGACACTCGTAAAAGGTATAGATAGTCAATGGCAGTTCGAAGACCAGCAGCACGGAGTTTTCGGACTTCAACGAGGAAGCGATGACCACTTGCTCGTGAAAGAGATCCCATCCCAACGAGCCGTCGAACATTGAAGCGCTGAATAAGTCGTTGAGCAAACAGTGAAGCCATGATGAACAATGGTCAGTTGATGTTGTGATGGGAAAATGGCAGCGACGCGCCGGTTAATATATCGTAATCTCACAAGTGAAAGAAATAGGCGTAGCTAATCGACCTCACCTGGGTTGAACTGCCATATCAATGGATTATGCCTGGTCATGTGGCCGGGAACACGAACGAACGTCGGCCAGCGCCGGAGCTCATGGAGATAACAACAACGATGCAATAAAGATTCAAAAGACTGTCACTAATGATCAGGAGAGATGTTGTTGGGCTGTAATAAAATATCAAAAAAGGTGATCGGTGGTTGAACATTGAGGCGTCAAGCCAGAACTGCCGATAAAAATAGGATATGGTCTTTGAAAAAGAAAGTCGGAGCGCGCCACACGAAGAAAGATGCTGAGATGGTTTCGTTAATGGACAAGCAATAAGAGCAAACTGAAAGCCTGCAAGTAAGTAGTACAGTCATTTTCTGTGTACAAGTATGGACGGGCTGCACTCGTACTGTATTTGTCAACTTCCCTAGCCATCACCAACCCGAGCGGCAGCCACCAACATCCCACATATAACTAACCACCCGCTTTCACGACATCGAAATTACCAACGACCTTCCATCCTTTGACTGCAATATGAGAATCTTCCTTCATTTGGGACCTGCGGCAAGTTGAAAGATCTTATCAGAAACAAGCGTGGTGGTCTCGCCTTGGAATTGCCGTCTTTCGACTTACTTAAGAACCCCCCATCTCAAAGTCCCATCGTGAACGACCTTGAGTACCAAAAAAACCGAGTAATTTACTCGCCATCAGGGGCATCCACCTCGATCAAAGGCTGACCCATAGGATGACCATCCTCGCTCCTTTCACGCTCCTCCTCCTCCTCACGCCTCCGAAACTCATGCAGCTCTTCACGCATCTTCGCAAGCGTGATGGCCCTATTGAAAGTGCCGCCACCCAACCAATGCGGATACAGCAAGACGTTTTCCGCCCCAACAAACTCGTCAAGCTCCTCATAATGGTTTTCCCAATTTTCGGCATCGCCGGCGTAGCACTCTATGTAGAGCTCTCTTAGATTGGGAAATGCGTCCACCAAATAGGTGGACTCGCGATACTCGAACATACTGCTGCGAACCTTGGCCTGGAGCCGCTGGATTTTTGCCCCGTCGAAGTCTTTGAACGCCGAGAATGTTGTGATCCTGATGTCAATTATATCCATGTCGAAGTTTACCCATACATAACGCCGCGCCCGCTCCGCTTCTGCGTTGACATCCAACTTGTCAACCACGCCGCGCCTCGACTTTGTCCGATAACGCCAAGCTCGAAATTTCCACATGTCAGGGAATTTTTTAAGACGGATGGTAGGTGTGACGCTGAAGGCCTGCTCATAAATTCGCTGTCGTTGAAGGTGATTCCGGGCCTCCTGACAGGCATGTAGTACTGCTGGGGCTGGGGTGTATCTCCATGGCCTCAGGCCCCAGAGCTCAAACATGGGATGGTCGCTATAAACTTGAGGGTCTCTATAGACGGCGTAGACCGTGCGAGGCTCGGCAACCATTTCCCAGATCTGAGCGCGGAGTTCCCACGGAAGCCGGGGAAACGGGTGAAAAGTGGTCATGTTTTCAGGCGGTATCCGATATTCTCCATGTGAGTGACAGAGTGCGCGGTCTGAATACGGATGTCATTAGTGGTTGTTGCCCATGTGTTTTAGAGATAGACAAACCTTCATTCAGTGCTGCGGTGTTGGTCGGTTTTCTGATCCTAAGCGTTTCGAAGGATTTTGACTGAGTTATAAGTGCCGTTGCACGTCGCATTATCCGAGCGAAGGAACTAACAACTAGTGGGAGGCCTTACAGCCACTAGCCGGAGGCCTTACATCCTGACCGCCTATAGCTATCAATGGGTATAATCAACGGGAAAGACCTCGCAGTGGCAGCCGTTGTTAGGCCTCTTTCAAGATAACTTGAATCCCACTGACAGGGTCAACGAATACTCTATTTGCCCAACCATCCTTACACTGGGTCCAAGATATCGCGGATGGCTAATGAGAGGCGCAAAGTTGTTAAACTTGGAAGTAACGCGATACTAGCCTTCTCTTTTTAGCAGCTCACCTGCTGGCATCAAACAGTCCATTTAACACGAAAATTTCGGCTGTCAAGTGTTTCTATTACTATCAATTCTTTTCCGTGTCCATTGTCAGCATATCCTTTCCGCCAATCCACGGGTAGGTATTGTTCACTTACCTACTATCCAAACTCCTTCTCCAGCCAACCCCACCTCCCTTTCAACATCCCAGTCCTATGTCGCTCCCGTCATCCCTCACTCAAGACGACAACCCCTTAACCGCACTCCCCAAATCCTCCTTAGCATCCTCTCGATCCCACGTCTCCCTCTCCAACCTCTCCACTCCCCCAATCAACTCCCATATCCTCTTGCGCGCCCTGATCGTCTCCTCCTGCTGCAACTTCCACGTCTTCTCGAACTGAGTTAACATAAACTCCGGCATGGCTGTCTTGCCTGCCTTGCGGTAGTCGTAGATGACCACGTCTTCTTCCAGCCGGGCGGCGGCCCGGCGGTGCTGGTGCGAGAGGACGATGCAGTCGAGGTGGAAGCTGGTTTGCCCGGGCTGGGGAGGGGAGGCGAGGCGGTGGTAGACGGAGATGCGGTCGGGGTAGACCATTGGCTGGGGGTTAGGGTTAGTAGGGGGGATTGATGGGGAGAAAAGGGGGCCCTGAAAGGGGAACGGAGAGGAAGAGGGAAAGGAAGGGAAGGGGGATGGGAGACATACGAATTTGAAATCGCATTTGAGAGACTTCATAATGAGCCCGATGGCCTTTGGCTGCATCAGTTCCGCCCACTCTTGCCGGTGAGCCGGGTCGACGTGCACGGAGAAGTTGGTGATCCAGTTGACTCTCGCAGACTCGGCGTAGCGGTAGTAGTTAACGTTGTTGACATGGCCCTGTTGCTTCTCGTTAGCTCTCATCCTGATGTACTTCATCCGCCCCTTTTATCTCAACTATCTTGCTTCACTCTCCGAGCACCATCATATCCATTCCCAACCCATCCGCGTTTATTGCCCACTTCTCTGCCCTTCACATTTCTCGTTCTTTTTCACCCCGCCCTTTGTTCTCACCACATTCACCCTTCTCCTTTATATGACCGTTCCCATCCATCACTTTCCGCCATCACCCCCTTCTTCTCGTTCATCCATCCCCTTGCACATCTCCCAATTTGTTCTCATTCCCTTGGTTCTCCCCTGTCCACTCCTTTCTCTCCTTCTCATCCCCCTTCTCCTCCCCATCCCCTCCCTTCACTTCCAATTCCCCCTTCCAGTTCCATTTTTCCCCGACCCTCACTGCCCATCCACCATCTCCTCCCCTCCCTCTTCCTCTCCCTCCCGCCCTCACATCCTTCCACCCCTTCCACCCCTTCAACAAAAAAGAAACCGTAGTACTCACAAAACTATCCATCTCCCCCCACACCACCTCCCTACCATCCAGTCCTCTCCGGCCCCCAGTCAAAAACCCTTCAGCTCCCGCCAACAACTCCCGCCATTCCGTAGCCAACGCTTTCAAGATCACCGAAGCCTCATGGATTTGGGAGGGAGAACAGCCGAAGATGATGCATTTCCCCAGGCGGGCGGGGAGGTCGGTGATCCATTTCTTGGGTGGGGGTTTGGGGATTTGGGCGTCGATGGAAGTGACGATGGGGGATTGCACGTGGGATTTGCTGTGGTGGCTGGTGAGGATGGGGGATGTTGAGATGAGGCGCGTGTTGGTGGTGATGATGGTGGATGTTGGGCGTAGGGCGGCGGAGGTTAGGTGTTGGGTGGTGCGGGCGAGATGCCAGCGTGGGAGGAGGGTTGGCGGCATGGTTGCGATGACTGAGATAACGGAGATGATGTTGCGAGACGAAAAAAAGACGGTTGTGCGTTCAAAGGCGCTCCTTTCCAGGATCAAAATGCGAAACTCAATTCATTCTGTGATCAAGTGAGCGGAGCCAAGGGAGTTTGGTTGACGTTCAATCCGGTGACCCGGGCCTCGGCCCCTTGTGCCGCCCGTCGTCGTCAATCGGTAGATCGAGTCCCGTCATTCTCGGCAGCGGGGTTGTTAGCCGGGGTGGGGCTCCGCTAACAGATGATCGGATGATGGGCACTTGGGCCGATTGTATCCAGCGAGCCGGTATTTGTGAATGCTCTTCAAAGTGAACGTAAAACGAATCATGTCCTTGATGGGAATTCCCGTAATTATGTTCATGGCAAACAATCATCGTTATTGGTATCACAATGGCAGTCTGGCGACGGTGATAGTCTATGGGGCTGTTAGTGCTTGTCTCGGCCAGTTCGGGTCAGGGTACCCGGCTTCAAGATCAAAGCCATATCAATCGAAGACGTGAAAACGAAGAGAAAGTCGCCAATCAGTCGGCAAGAAATTGATCATCCAGTACAGACAAAGCCGTCTATAGAGAACAAGATGTTCAAAATCCAGGGTCCTCGCGTTTATTAAGAGGATGTCAAAGCGATCGGTCGGTCGGTCGGTCGGTCAATGCCGGCATCCAGCTGATAAGATAAGAGCTCCCTAGCTAGGTTCCTTTCCCCTATGGCGTCACGCTACGGTACTCGGTGATGGTGATGGTTGGCGTGCACGGACTTCCTCCCCATCAACACCACGGTCAGCGACACCATCATCACTGGAAGTAAACACTCATCATTTACACAACCATACAAACAACTAGCATCTTATCTTTAAAATCTTTTAAACCCCAAGTTGTTTGCGCCTTAGTATCGCTTTACATGAACGACCGTTCTGTTCATTACCGTAACAATGGCACCCCCACCACCCAACCCCGTGCTTCGTCGACAGGTCATCCAGTTGTACAAAGGTACATTCATCCATCCCCTTCTGTTCCTGTATCCTCCTATTTCCATTTATACTTGCATTTCATCACCCCTACATACCTACCCTCTTCTCTTCCCTTTACCGTCTCCCTCAGTGCTTCTTCCATCCTAGTCCATCCTCTTCACACTCCCTCCCCCCACATTTCCTCATGATGACCCGAAGCCGTGCCCCCAACATCCATGCTCAGATCACAGGCAACTGACAAAAGACCACAAACAGAACTCCTCCACATGGGCAAAGAATACCCCCAAGGCTACGATTACTTTCGTCCGCGCCTGCACCGGGCCTTCATGTCCAAGTCCGGGCTGCGGGATGAAGGGGAGATTAAGCAGGCTATTGCTACGGCGCAGTTTGTTCAAAAGGAACTGCAAGCATTGTGAGTTACCTACCTACCTACCTACCTACCTACCTACTAGCATTGGGTGGGAAGTGGGTGAGACTGGGATTGGGACTGGAACTGACGAGAAAGCAGATATTATCTCAAGAAATACCGAACGTTAAAGAAGCAGTACGAAGGGGAACAGGCCTTTCAGCAGTATCAGGTTTGAGTTCGGTTAAGGGAGGGTTCAGGGGCCGAGGGTTGGTTGGTTGGTCGATCGATAAATCGGCTGCGTCGATTTGTCTATTTATCCCTACCTTTAAAGGAAATTTCTATTTTAATTTGCGACAGGTGTCGGCAGGACTGGCTGTCATGACAAAGTCGCAGAAATCTGAAGGTGGCGAGGTATTGATAGGCGCGTCATCAGTGATAAGTGAAGTCTTCAGCTCGGAATGCTGCGGATGGATATATACGAGAGGGAGGCGACTGGACTCGCCGACACTGGACATTTCTTCATAAGTTCTTCTTTCCTATATACCTATCCATATATAGACCACCCATCCATATCCAAAACCTCCTCCACCAGACCTACCCAAATGCATCCCATCCACCCATATCCAAAAGCGCTCACCCTATATCCCGGCCTCCTTTCCATTCTCAGTCAAGAGGCCACCATTAGAAAATTATCATTCTATCCGCCACAAAAGAAATTCCTTCCACCTCCATCACCCCCATCACTTCCACCACCCCCTCATCCCCTTTCCTCACCCTTTCTCCCATCCCTCATCCCTCCACCCTCAACCCATTGAACTCAACCCACCACCCTCCAACCCTCAAACACTCTCACCTCCTCCTAGCCCACCAAGCCCCGACCTCCAAACACTCCCCCCAACTAGTCCCATTGCCCTCCACCAAATCATTCATCATCTTACCCAACCACGCATCCCACTCATCCTGACTCTTTCCGCTCACATCCCTCAAAATATGTTCCAAAGATTGAATCATCTGCACAACCGTCATCAACGCCGTCCTCCTCAGTGCCTGCGCCTCCGGCCCCAACTGCTTCCCACCCCCACCATTTTCTGTGCAATGTAGATTAGAAAAACTCGGTTTCGTCGAAATAAACGCCTTTCCATCCTTGGTAACCACACCGCCTACGCCCTCGCGCTCCCAACGGACTTCTGATAGTGGAACGGCAAGCCGCTTGTTGCCCATCCCTGTGAGGGCCTCGGCTTCTTGAAGCATTATAGGGCCGACGAGGGTGCAGGGCATGGACGACAGAGAACGGGCTTCGAGGGCTTTGGAGAGCCAGGCGTTGTATTCCACCAAAAAATGGTTGAGGGGGGAGGAGAGAGGGGTGTTGGGTGTCATTACGTAGGCGCCTAGGCGGGCGGCTTCGGCGGCTTCGATGTCCTCGGGGGATTTCTCCGCCGCTGTCCCATCGTCCTCGGTACCTTCGAGGGGCTGACCATCCTCGCCAGCGGCCGGCGCTGAGGAGGACGAGTTCTGCAAATGTTCGGGGACGTGCGGCCTTAACATCCGCAAGGTATGATCGCTTTCCCAGATTTCCATGGCACCGCCCGGCGCAAGGAGGCGGATGTACTCGTCGATCAACGGCTGCTGCATAGCGGTCGTGGTGATGAGGGAGACGTCCTTGCACATGATCAAATCGAACGAGGCGTCGGCAAAGGGAAACGGGAACTTGCGGCAGTCGTGCTGAACGAAACGCCAGTTCATCTGGGGGTCAGGTTGCATCCCCGAAGAGCTCGTGGCGCCGCCTCCGCCTGCTGCCGACAAGGTAGCGGAGGAGGAAGAGGCGCGGTTGCTGCGGCGCCCGTCGCTACCATCACTGTTGCCTGAGGTGCTGGGTGGTGCCAAGGGAGCAATGTCAATACCCGTAAAGGAGATGCCGTCGGCTTGGCCGAGGTTTTTGTAGTGTTTGTAGCAGAGCATCGACCAGACCGCAGAGCCGCAGGCAACTTCAAGGATGCGCTTGGGCGGCTGGTCGGCGAACTCGGGCGAGCATATTGGCTTGCCGAAGAGCTGCAGAAGCAACAGCGTCCTCAGCGTCTGCCTATGTATTTCCTCGAGATCGACCGGCAGCGGGTACGCCAGCGTCGGATCGGAGATGTACGTTCGGCCACTGCGCACAACGAATGGTCGGGCCTCGTTGTTCGCGAGCTGGTCGGGGTTCGGAAGCGGGTCGCTCGAGAGGAATGTCCGGCTGCTTACCGTGGTGCCAGCAATGCTGGAGACACTTTCGGCGCGGGAGCCATCGTAACCAGAGATCTTGGAGCTGGTGCCGGACGAGAGAGGCATGGCGCCGGCTGCGCTACTGGCATGTTGTTGCCCCTGGGACTGGGGCGGCGGCGGCGGCGGCACGTGACGACCACGCTCGAGGATGCTGGAGGCGGCGTGGGCGGCGAAAGCAAGGGAGGCGCCAGCTCCTCCCCCGACAAGACTGAGGTTACTCGTGGTGAGCGCGAGTGGGTCTGTTCCGTCGCGGTGGTGACCACCCTGCGAAAAGACGGGCGACCGGGCTGACGATGGCTCGGAAGCGCTGCTAGTATTGGGGGGAGTCAAGTATTTGCTATCGTGCGTGTCGATACAAGGCGTCGCGGGGAGCTGCTTGTGGTTGTGGTGTATGTTCGGGTATCGGCCAGACGTAGGTATCCGCTCGGGATGATAGCTACGGTGCTGGTGATGGGATGAGGAGGGAGGACTGAGGAAGTCACGGCGCGAGGGGCGATAATGGTCGAGAGACGAGGTCGCACGGGGTCCCGGTCCCGCCGAGGCGGATGATGCAGAGTTCGCAGTGGTGGCGGCCGCGTCGTCGCTGTAATCTGATGGTGGGTGTGGTTGTAACCAAGCTGGCTTCAACAGCCTATGTTTGTGGCCGTGGTGGGAGGACGATGTTGTCGAAGAGGAGGAGGCGGAGTTTGGATGATGATGATGATGATGCTGACCTGGGCCGGCGGCGCTGCTGACCAGAGGAGCGCCCGAGCTGCCGGTGGTGCTGGCGCTGTTGGTGCGGACGTGGCCGTGCTGGCGACGCTTTCTGTGCGAGTGAGTGCCCGAGGTCGAGTTGGAGCGAGTGGGATGGAGAGGCGGCGGCGGTCGACGATCGGAGGAGGAGCGCTGCTGGCCAGAAGATGAAGTCGACGGTGGAGGCGGCTCGACCTGGTAGGCGGATAAAGGGGCCCTTGCGGCTGCATAGCCCGACAGGAACTCCATCACTGAGGAACTCTGTCAAAATCTGGCCCGGTCCCGGACATGGAAGGCAGGGCAGGCCGGACAGTGGCAGCAGGGTTTCCGCTAGGTATTCCTCGTTTCCCGAGACGTCACAGTCAGAGTTTGGAAACAAACTCTTTTTTTTCCCGTCCCTCTCTTTCTTTCGTCTCTGCTTGGTTGTTTCCCGTCCCCCGTCTCCTGATTTCTCAACGAGGAATGGAACTGCCGGTGTGTGGGCAGGGGTTGCTGTAAGCTGGACCGCACCGACCGCACCTGGCTGGTCGATGGAGATTCAGGGTGCTCCGTGCCCCCGCTAGCCGACCCCGCTGTGCAGTTCGTTGGAACAGCGCGCTAAACCACTAACAGCGGAAGATCCTCCACCCTATCCGACCGAGCCTGTAAGGTACACCCGAACCTTGCCGGGGTCAATTCGGGGTTCGTTGAGGTTGTTCCACACAGCAGTGAGCCCACTGTGGACAGAGACCACTAGTAACAGGCACGGCCGATTGACCAAGGAAACCTGAACTTCTTTAACCGACCCGACGCGATGCTACCTTCCACTTCTTCCACAATTCCACCCTGTTGCTGCCGGATGTTGCGATCCTGCGATCCTGCGGCCGCTATCGTTGCAACGCCCGGACTGCCCGTCCGTCTTTTTGAATGCACCTTCTTCACTGAGGAAGGATTCCGATGCACGCTATCTGTTCGGTTGTTTGGGTTTGTGGTGATGACCCCTTTTTGAGGGTTTGTTTGGTCGTCTTCAATCCCGCTTCAACAATGATGACAAGCGACAACGGCCCGGACCAGAAGGCTTTTCTCAATTGACCCTCCCGATTGGATCCCCTACCGTCGTCACTTGTCGTCCCGTCTCTGGATAATACCTGTAGGTGACGGGACGGAATTCCGCAAAGATCTTCCGCTATCTCTTTTTTTTTTTTTTTTTTCTCAGCTCAGCTCAGCTGCAATTGATAATCGTCCTTGGCTTTCTTGCAAGAAAAAGATGTTGTCACTCGCTCCCGTTCGATGCGTGGAGTTGGGCACGTTCGGAGACCCAGAAAAGACGACAAAAATAGAGTTGGTACTTGAAGACTTCCACTTGCTTGCAACGCTTGGAAACAAGGAGTAACAGTGACAGTGACGACGAACGCCGGGGAAGCACGGGGAACGGTATCAAATACAGCCCTTTTTGCTGTCGATCATTCAACGAGGAGCGGCCCGAAAGGTGCACTCAGTTGTTAGGTGTTTCTCAAACGTTTCCAGAAGCCAGCCACTTGCAAGCAGCCCCGCGGTCTTCTGTCTCGGTGATATCGGGGGACTGGGAGGGGATTTGGAATGTGTTTGCAGTCAGTCCCGTACTCCCGTAAAACACCGTCGTCCTTGTTTCGACTTCTTTTGCAAACTTGGAATTGCTCTGTCTCCGGTCGGACGACGACGGAAGAAGTTGAAGCGTTGAGGGCGTTCGTTGGATTGCTAAATCGGAATATTTTTCCAAAAAARCAAAAAAAAAAAAAAAAAAAAAAAAAAAAAAGACGGCAACGCCCCGATGTGACGCGATGCCAACGGTCGCGGCGCGGCTTTTCGTTGCTTTGCTTTTCAGGGCTTTCCTCAACGCTTGTCTTGTCGCTTGTCGCTTGCTGAGACCCCCTGTCCAGTGTCCGCAATCCCCCTCCCCCCTGGCTCAGGGGTAAAACACACAGGGCACAGTGACACTGATGCTGATTCTTGTGTTTCCAAAGGAGATCTCTCACTCAGTTCACCCTGCCCAGGGAAAATCACACGGGACAGTGGAAAGGTGAGTTTGCGGTTTGTGGGTTGACTTTCGTCTGTCTGTCTGTCTGCGCCTCGCTTCTGGACTGGACTGTTGTCGGCCTTCTCGGTACGCTACACCGTCTGGTGGTGGTCTCGTACTAGCGTAGCGTAGTAGAGGAATCTCCGGGTACGGTCTCGTGAACTTTGGCCTGGGCGTTCGTTTCTGTGTAAGGCCAGATCCAGAGCAACGGGGACGATGCTGGGTTTCAGGGCACAGGGGGAAGATATGTCTCGGTTGAGAGACAGGATATGCACCGGTGTGATGTTCGAAGCAGGAAATGGCAGCGGTGCGCCGTCGGCTTTTGGTACGGCTGGGCTTCACCAGAGGGTCACGCGAGCAGCGCAACAGGATTGTGAGCAATTTCCCCGCTCAAGTTTATGTTGGGTTTGAAGCGATATTGGAGACGGGTCGTAGCATTCAGGCGTTTTTCCGGATCTCAGCTATTCGGCATGGCATCAGAATGTCGTTCTGAAGCCTGCCTCGGTTGCGCTTAAGTATGACGACGGTGGCGGAACGGACGTCTCGCTTGAACAAGTCTTTTCATCGCTTGCTTTGCTAGGAGTTGTGGATTGGAACGTCGTCGAAGTTTCCGATCGGTCTCGTCGCTAGTTTATGGTTACCGCAGTGTCGATCCGGCTTCAGGGTTAATTGTATTCGCGATTTTGTGATGACTGACAAGTCGAACGGGATTCGATGCGGCTAACTTGACTGGCGGCGGTTGTTGACCACCTTCGATAGGCCTTGAAATCTCCGATTCACAGTGGCTTCTTTGGTGGTTGGGTTTTGGCTTCGGAGAAAAGAAGAGATGGAGAATATGAACGAAGAAGCCTGGGCCCGAGGATGTGGTCGACCCCGGCGAGGAGCTTCGACCGCAATCTGGCAGAGACCCTCCGATCAACACGGAGCGAAGGGGCACTAACTCGAAAGCGAAAGAAGCATTGATGATGAGGAAAAAGGGAGAGCGAGGATTAATAGGACGACGGCGGCGAACAAGGCGCGGGCCGAGCCATCCATTACTTTGCTTCTATGATATAGGTTATAGATGTATACGTCGACCACAACCTTGCCCTACACTCTCGCATCTCTTTCAAGACCGGCACATGGGTTATTAAATCGGTAATCAACTTGCGGGCGGCAACTTTGTCGCCCCCAGAGCCGGGCGACGGATTCGTGCCCATGCCCATGCTCACCAACCCAAGGCCATGGGTCATGCAATTTTCGCTCATCGAGGTGTTATCAAAAATCCCATGACTCTGGTTCTGGCTAGAGTCTTTCGTTCGCCGGTGTGTCTTTTGCTTCTCCTGCTGGTGGTTTCGCTGTGCAACCCGTACCGACCTGGCTCTGCCACTAATACCAGGCTCACCTTTGGTCCGTCGTAAGCCGTCTGGCCGCCGTGACCCGTGAGGCCGTTTTTGACGACCCGAAAATGGTGTGGAGAAAAAGGGTCCCAAAATGGAAAAGCCGCGCTCTGGAATATCTCCCCCGCACTTTTGGCCGTCACGGATTGGCTGTCTGGTCGAGGGTGGGTGGGCGAGTCTGGATTCGTTGGGATTCAAATAATGCTTCCCAACGTCCCAACCTCCAATTCGAGTCCTCATTGGACTTCTTTTCTTGGTCAAGGCCAGAGCATGTGTATTGCTGTTGGTTTTCTAGGTTGCAGACAGAGAAGAGAAGGTTGGGAAGATGGTTTTCTCTAGAATGTCTTCCTTTCGCCTTCAAACTTCCTTGTCTCGTGGATACTCTGCAATCTTGTTAGACAAGGTTCATACGAGGAAAATAGCAAGCTCTGAGGATGAAATGTCTCGAACGCTGGCACGTCCAAGGCTCGAAACAGAAACGAATGCAGATACGTATTTCTCTTGCGCTACGGGTATGCGGCAAGCTGGGCCAGGAGGCGCCTAGAATATTGGCCTTGTGTCCGCCAATGCGCTCGTTTAATATTTCTCGAAGCGAGGGTGCGTTGAGCCATTGTCGAATCAGCGGAACAGGACTGAGACTGCTTGTCCCCAGCTTGTCATTGGAAAAGAAGCATTGAGGCTCAAGTCAGTCTGTCCAATTATTTGACTCCAAAGCCATGACTTCTTGTCGTCGATTTGTTATTGGGACTCGACGTTGGCGATGATCATGCCGTTGGATGAGAATTGAAGGGTAGAGAATTTCGTGCCTTCAATTTGAAGTCTCCAGCGTGGCAAGTGACGGCAAGTTCGAACTTTCATGGCCCGCATCGACAAAATGGACATGCGGGGCATCTGATCAGGCCTGGCAAATTTTTATCGTGAGACGGGAAGCTGTGGAAAGAGCATGGTGACTTCTGGATGGAATGCTTCGACTTCGCACCTTCCTGGCTTCAATGAAGACCCGAAGGCGAGTTGCCTGCCTGAAGTCCAGGTGCTCCCAGTGGTGCATACTCCTACAATAAACTCAGGGCAGAAGGCACTGTTTTCACAGGAAGCTGCAGGCTTTTGCGTAGCTGCACGAGCCCATATGCAACTTTAACTCTCGGCCTCCAACTGCTTGTCAACCGGTTGTCCAACCTGGAGCGCCGCAAAGATGGTACCAATTTCACTTTCTTTTTCCTATCACTTACCACTAGGCATGTTCCTATTTAGTAATCATGCAAACGCGAGATGTCACACTCCTCCTCCCCATCCTTCTCCCTCGTGCATCGCGTTGCATCCCCATCCCCATCCCCATCCCAAAGAAAGTCCCATTCAACCCACACCCCCCCCTCTTTCGGCCCCTTCGTATCTTATTCTATAAAGACATTTGGTGGCCCCACGTGGTGGTCGTCATGAGGTGGTCGAACCTCCTACTTATTTCGAATTTATACCTGACCTGTCAACTTTGTTATCACCAAGGTCACTGCCTTCACTTCACGATTCTGGCTGGTCCTTATCAGGTGCGTTTCTTCAAAGACTCGAACCAGCCTAGCAAGCTCATCGGCGTCTTCCAACCCGTACGGGCTGAGTTTATATGCGATGTTCTACACGCCAGCCTGTACAGTAGAAGACTTTCCGGAAGGTCGGTTGATTCATCCGCAGTCTAGTTTGGCCCATCGAATAGCATCAACCTCCAGCTGGAGCCATGCTAGACCATCATGAAGTTGTGGGTCGCTTGGCTACCTATGCGCTCGGCTGAGAGGGTGAGTGGTTGCTTTTGCATGCGGCTCCCAATATTCAGCCGTCTCTGGCGTAACAGGTCGAGGCAATGGAACACTTCTCCGCCAGTTAGCTTAACTCGCTTCTTTTATATTCACGTACACTGTGATTGTGTACTGTCGCCTTTGCACCTCAATACCGCATTGCCTTTCCTCGATGGATCACCACGAACTTTTGTCGTAGTACCGCCCAGAAACACCATCGTCAGTTTGGAAGCCAGGCCGAATCATATGAGGCCGTTTCAGCGTTAGTCTGAGATTATCGTGCCCGGATGGAACAAAGTGCTGAAGTGGCCCGCATAGGCCACTGTTGGTTGCCACCAAGCATGGCAGGTAAATAAGGTGTCGGCGGCGATGGGTCTACAGGAGAAGCTTCAAAGCTAACTCTATCTTCAGGTTCTGGTTATAAATGGGACGAGTAATCCGTACCGCAAAGACCTTTCTTTCTCTCACACCAAAGTTTGCCGATACAGATTGATTATCCCTACTGCTGCAATACTCTCTTGAGAACTATCGTGAAAATGCTGTCCTCACTTATCAACTCCGGCCTCGTCCTGGCTGCTCTACAGGTATGGACCTGACCCATGGACATGAGAATTCGATCTATGATACTGACATGATGATACAGGTCCTCCCTGCTGTCGCCGTACCGACCGTTGCCAACAGAGATGCTTCGGCCATTCCTGGGTACGGCATCGAAGAGCTTACCTGGGAGATCCAGACTGCTCCCGGAGGTCCTGCCGTAAACGTTACAGGCACCATTGAGCAAGCCTACAAGCAAATGGAAACGATCAACCCAGGCTTCATCTCCGATTTTGGTCTTGACCAACCAGTCAACGTTTCTTCGCTCGCCATGCCCCTCGAGTCTCGCGGATACAAGATCGATCACATTAACTGCAATGGGTTTGATTGGGCCTACTTGGACGAAATTCAAAAGGGCATGGTCTACCTGAATAAGGTCCCCGGCAAACCGACCAACGGCCCAGGCCCTGGCAACTGTGGCCGGGTCAGTTGCTCATACGGTGCTGCTATCTACTGGTGCAATGATGTGCGTCAACACTGCCGTCTCTGTTGAGATTGAGATTCGGGAATATCTCGCTGATGTCTTCGGCATATATAGAACGCTGTTAGCAAAACGATTGACACGTTCGGCTACATTTCTGGCGCCGCCCAGACCGTTGTCAACAACTGCCCTCAAAGTGTTGGTCTGCGGGACATTGGACGGTATGTGGCGGTGACCAAGGGTCAGATCTTCATGACGGATAAGTGGAATGTCATTGTTAGGTATGATAAGTGCTAAACAGCGCGCGGCAGGTTGGATTGGTTCCTGGCTGGTGTAAAGAAAGAGAGTTACCCATGGCTTGAAGCTCAAGGGACTACGAGCTTGCTCATGAATGTTGACGATAGTTATGACCAAAAACGTCACGGGCAGAAGTATCCAAGTCAAATTCTACGACATGAACTGGACGGCCCGCTAGCGGCTCAGCACGATATTCAAGCGCCTACTTCATCAACTTGTTGCATCCGTCTTCGTGAAACATGGATGCAATGCCAAGTATAGCGGCATTTTGCATAACGTAGGAAATATAGAGCAGGATCGCCGTTTACAACGCTAAGTACTTTCCCAGACTCAATTGTTATGGAAAGGTCGCACTAGGAATACCTGAAAATACGCAGCCTCTGACCAAACGATAATCCAGCCGTGGGCTTAAAGTACGGGCTTTATTACCTCGAATGCGTGAGTCTTGTACATCCTCGAAAATCCAATGGGAGGGCTAGAGGTGGTGTTATTCTTGGAAGCATCGAACACCAGTGTTTCCATCCCGACCCTCCGACTCATCTCGTCCCGACCTTCGCCCGGCAGCGGCCCGGTCTGGTGGCTCCCCACACGGGCTTAACCCAACATTTCCGCTCCTTTAACCATACGAAATTTGACTACCCCTCACTACAATCTTATTAGGACTGCCACTGCTACTTCTTCTTCTTCCGACTAACCTCTCAACAAGACCAAAATGCCTGGAAGATTGAATGCTACAGCCGTGTTCCCAATTCGCGACCACCCCCCATAATCCCGCCAGACAGCAGGCCGTCTCATACAACATAAGGCGGCACACGATAGTTGGGAAGCAGAAGGTTAGCAGATACCTACCTCTAAGGTAGACGGCAAAAAACCATGGGCGTACGATAATAATAATAAGGGGAAAGTTCAAGCTATCCAAGCGGATGGGAACGTTCACCAGTGTACCTAGGAGACGGACATATCAACCCCGGAGAACATTCAACGGTACCTACCTAAGCTCACTCATTATCCCCCCTCCCCCTCTTCCTTCATTTAAGGTACCTACCTGCCGAAACACCGACCCACAACACCAGCCACGGCACATGGAGAGCTTTTTGGTCGTTCTCTCGACGGCATGGCATAGCATATATCCAACATTGGGTTACGGAGGCCCAAACTCAATGTTACCTACCTAGCCTCCAGTCCAGACATCCTCCAGATACCTCTACCTACCCTCCAGTTCAGCATCGATGCACCTTCCATCAAGGTCCACCCAATCGCCAACCATCACCGCCGCGTCTAAAAAGCGCCCAGTCCAGGTCCCAGTCTTTGTTCTTTCCAACTATGAGCCTAAGCCTTAAATTGTTTTCCTTTCTATCCAGAGAGTCCTCCGTTAGAACTCCAGTCTGGTCCTTCATAACAAAGCCGGGCAGACGTCGGCCCGTTCCGGCCTGTCGCCCACTTTCCGTAGGTCTGGACTGGACTGGACTGGACCGTTTTGACACCCAGTCCAGTCGTCGATCTACAGCGCGGTGCAGACGGACGGTACCTTAGGTCCAGAAGTGGGTTACTACGCACCGCAATGTCGATCTCCTCGACACATGCACGTGGGCGATGGCGGGAGGTTGGGGCCGAGATGTTCATGATGGATAGACATGGGGAGTCGTGGGGGGGCTTGGTGTTGTGGGAGGTTCGTGAGGGTAGGGAGGTATGAGGAGAAGATGTTGACGATGAAAACGACGCTGTGGATGTAGTGGTGATGTGTTGATGAATGGAGTAGAAGGCATCGGGCGCGCGGCCAAGAGCACAGATGCCATCCGTTTAAGACCCCAAAGACAAGCAAGACAATCATGGACAGAAATGAGTGACATAATAACCATTGATTCATTAACCATAATACACCATTAATGATGATAATCCGTAATCTGCCCAATCCTCACCAGCAAGAAAAACGCCACGATCAGGTACGCCGATCTAACAGTAATCGTGTTCCACGTCCCCAGAGTGTCCACGACCAGCTTCGCGATGGACGAATCGTTCTTCTGTGCTGGCGTAGACGGCTTCATCCATCCCATCACCGCTCTCCCCACCTTCACCTCCTATGTCAAAGTGGGCATGGAATCCTCCCCATCACCATGCGCATCACCACGTGCACCATCACTTCTCCCCATCATTTTCCTCCCTGCAGGTGTCAAAGTCCCCTAAAGCCCACAAGCGCTCAAAGCCACCTGCTGAACCTGCGCATCCACGCGTCCAAACTGCTCCGCGTTGCCACCAGTCAAGTCATTCATCGCCTTCTTGCTCATGTTGATACCGGCACCGGCGTGGTCGATAGCGAGGATGTTTATCGTCTTGCCCTTGTACGTGACGGACCAGCAGGTGCCGCAGTTGGGTGAGTTCCAGCCGCCCACGGCCTCGACGCCGCCGACGTAGGGGAAGTTCTTGACTTGGGACTGGAAGTTCCAGCCGTACTTGGTGATGAGGCCGTTGGCGCCGTCGGAGCAGGAGACGACGGTGAGGGAGCGGTTGGGGTCGTCGTAGCCGGTGTCGTAGGAGACTGTGGTGGGTGTTAGTAGGCGCTGATGAAGGGGTGACGAAGTGGAAGAGAGGGAGGGAGGGAGAGACATACCGGTGGTAGCAGAGGCGGCGGTGGCCAGGGTGAAGAGGCTGAGGATCTTGGAGAGCTGCATTTTGATGGATGTGGGATGTGATGTGGTGGTATGGTTTGGGTTGGTGATTATAGTATTATCCAAGAAGAAGACCTGGTAGTATTAAGGTGAAGTAGTAGTAGTTGTAGATGGAGGCTGAAGCTGGATGCTGGATGCTGATGTTGAATGACAAGACTCAATATCTCAGAGGGAGGGAGTAGGACCTTTATATGCACCCCGAAGATCCCCTCCCTTCTAGCTCCTTCTTCCCTTGACGTTGTTCACAAACACAACATCACCACCCCGGACATGGAAAGAACGAAATACGGCATCGTGATGTCCAGTCCGTATCTGGTGGTGCTTACGGAGATCCACCAGTCAGTCACTACCCAGGACACGAGGGACCTACCGAGCCTGCTACGTACCATACGGGCACTTGCAACATCTTGTCACCGCAAATAGAATTCCCCAGTCCCCACACTATGCAACCAGCAGTTGAAGTTGCCTTGTTGGACGTCATGGGTAAGGAAAACGGCGGAAAGCAGAGGTCAATTCGAAGGAAGGCGGCACTTACACAGCCCGGGTGGGAAGTGGCATCTTACCAGAGCCGAGTAGGGTAGCATGCCGCCGCAGCCATCAACATTGGCGATGCCAAGCCCGTGTTTTTATCCCATGCAGCAACGCATCTTGCCTTGACTGGCCCGGGTTTTACAACCTAGCCAAGAACACCCCTAAAAAGTCTCGTCACCAACTAGACTGCTATCGAGTACGAAGGCTTGCAACGTCGACAATGGTTGGATGCCATGAAACTCCGTATTGCCCATTACTATGCCACGTCTGCACAGAATGCTGTTGTTTGCTTGTTGGCTTGGTTTTAGAGTTCTGGAGGGGCTGGTTCACTCACCGAGCCTCAATGATGTTGTGAAACCATCAACTCGTAACGGCTTCGCAGGAGAAAGACCCGGAGAGACAAGCAAACGCCAAACGGTAAAGGTAAAAGCATGTTTGGCAGCTCTTCTGACCTCGCTTTCAAACTTTTACAGTCGCATAACCGAACAAGCAAAACAAACTCTGAAAGAATAAAATTCAAATGCCCTCAACATTCGATTCATGCTCCCATCTCTGGAGTTTCAATCTTCGTATCGACGTACAAACAAACCCTCACACCATCCTCGCAGCAGTCGCAGCAGTCGCAGGATCTTCGCAGCGGGTAAAAGTGGAGGTATTTTGGACGATCGGCACTCAGCATTTCTCGTATTCAACCAGTTCCCACGACCGGTGCAACTCCGCCAATGAGAACAACGTCCATGACATATGGAGTCGGTACAGTCAGACAAATCATCGTGGCCATCGCATATTGACTTCCGCCTAATTGAGCAAAAAGGCAGTCGCAGAATGATGAAAAGGGCAAATGGGAAAACTGCGGGGGATCACCAGAACCATGAGCTGGATCGGAGGTAACATGACATCGGCCTGTTCGCATAATGTGTGTGTACTTGAACACCGAGTACTAGCACTTGGGCTCTGGACAGAACGTGTTGTTACGTACCTCTGTCAACGGATATTCTCCGAAGAGGATTTGGAAGATGACAACAAAAAGGGGCTGGGGAGGCGTCAACTCGTGTGAGGCGTAACAAGATAGTGCTTCTCTTCCTCCGGGCTTCCACAAGTCACCTTCCATGCCATCAACCGCTCTGCATCTTTCCGTGCACGACATCGTTTTTCTTCTTTTGCCTTTCTGTTGCATTTCTTCAACGCCTCTGCTGGAAGTCTCGCAGGGCTTTGGAACATGCTCGAAAGCCGACTGTTCCAATTCCACTTCTTCCCCGGCACGGCATGTTGCTCGTTATCGATGTCTCGGCCTAGTTTGGCCGGCACTTGGCTTGCCAACACGTCCTTTCGGGCTCGGCAAGCTCGGCAAGCTAGCAGAAACAGGGTCCCAATGACGCCGATCATCCCGTGGACTCCTCCGACACGTGCCGTCTCCGCCCCCGCTCCGGGCCGGCCGACTGAAGTCGGATCCCACCACTTGCCAATTCACCCACTTCCCAGAGGCTCCCAGGAATACGGCCCAGCCGTATCGCTGCGTTGCGGAACGCGGCTGCGCCTTTCCAAATCCGAGAGGCAGGTGACCGAAAGTTCCAATCAGTGCTGGCGGCTGGGGGGAGTCTGGTGCAAACGAAAACGCCCATGTTAACTGGACCTGAGGATGTGGTGATAGTTTACTTCGCATTTTGACCGATCATCTATTGCAAAGAGATGGGTTTACCGGTACTGGTTGAGTAACGTTGCGCATCGTACCCCGAAGTACGAACTGGGCTGACGATGATGTAAGACGACCAGAGACCGGAACACGACCGGACACGACGGAGTTACTAAAACTGTCAACTGGTCGGCGCCGTGTATCGTAGCTGTCTGTGCAAAGTTGCCTTACGTTAGCACGACAGCCCTTTCGTCCTCATATTTCCTATCATTCGCATTTGGTTGTGCCTTCTGTTCACCGCCTTCATTTATATATCACGTTACCTCCACTTTCAGTGTCTAACACAGAGTTGTTTTGACGAGGCCGGGCCCAGCCAGTCGGTGCCTATTCGTTAGATGTCCTCGATGGGTCTGAAAAGGGAAGCATTTGGCGAGAGACCGAACCGACGAACCGTACGAGTGTGCGCCGCCGCAGCGAGGCGAGATCTGCCTTCACTCATTCCATCCATCTCTGACGCAGCAGGCAATGAAGGCAGCAACAAATGAGGAAAAACGCAAGTGAAGGGTGAGGTTCATACCTGATGTTACCCGGCCAGCAAGTGCTCGCTCGTGGCCATTTCTTTCGTTTCCTACACCTTGTCTCTTGTCGCCTCGAGAGCTCCAACTTGTGGCAGGAGTTGAAGTGCGGGCGGGAAGTGACGAGGTCAAAAGTTGAAAAACGAAGGGGAAAAGTCTTGAGAGTCGAGGTCTGGGGTTGCGTCCTAGAGTTGCATGCTTGCTCGCGCGTATTCACCTCAAGGGTGGATGTACGATCTTATATCCGGTCTTGACGTCGACTCGAAGGACCTGGTGATGTTGATGAAGGACCGGAAGGGCATGAGGACGTTCATGACTCTTTGCACAGCTGTCAAGGCCGCCGCTCATGCCAAAATGCATGCATGCATGACATGACATGGACGTGACGACTTCCTCCCATTTCACAGTCGCAGAAGGGACGAGGGAGCAAGCGCACTCCTCGATCAAGCATTCGTGGTCATCCCAGTGTCGCTCGCCTTTCCGATCCCAGCATCGTCTCCAGTTCTCGAGTTGGTGGCAGGAGCGAGGACTGGACAGGAGATGCGACGGAAGTGTCCGGAAGGAACAGCACCATTCAGGAGGAGAGAGGAAGTTGCAACAGAGTTCGCTCCTGTACGCGCTCGATGCTCGCGTCGACAGAGGACCCCCGCGCATGCCCGCCAACCTCGGCTGCTGCAGAACACGGACAACGATATGGTTACATTGAACGAAGTCAAAGTCTCTGTCAAGGCATGGTGTGTGGAAGGGAAGAAGGAGCTTGAAGAAGGAAGCGCTCCCCTGAGATGGAAGTCCATGATGCCGGCTGCCACGCGGGCCCGCTGAAAGTGGAAAGTTCAGTGGAGAGTGATTCTTGCTTTTGACAGCGCCAATCCCGCTGTCAGATGACCCACTGCCAGTCCTACCGGCACTTACACGGCAAGAGAAACCTAACCCCAACCGCACTTCACTTGACAGGTTCTTCACTTTCTTCTGTAGAGTGTAGAGAATAAGGAATTAATCCCTTGGAGAATTATGCTCACAATGTTTTTCCTGCATTTATCCATTGTCATTTGACCTCGAAGCATCGGAGAAGAAATGTTTCGACGCCCGTCTCAAGCCAGACCACGGCAAACTTTACGGCTTCCGTCTGTTCACGCTGCTCTGCTGCAGGTGGGCCGAATCGACGTGCAGCTTCGATTATTGTCGTTAGAGGTATGCCTCTCATTTCCCATTCGTTCAATGCCCCTGGGTGCGTGGCTGACGGTCATGGACTTACGGTCGGGATGGGAGAAGGACTTTGCATGGGAATGGGTAAGATAGGGAGGGACGAAGAAGAAAAAAAATTATAGAGGCGGCTTATTCTTTAAAAGAGAATATGGGCGTCCTTACCTACTAGGAAGAGAAGGAACAATGCCCAGGGAAACGGCTGACAGAGGCCAAAGGAGGTTGAAAGACAGGCAACGACACGAGGAACATTGACGATGAGATGTCCCTACACTGACAGTGACTTCACACATACAGCTCTAGCTGAAGCAAGACGGCAGTGCAGCCACCTTCACAGCCCCAACCGTCACTTACCACATCCATTTCGGCCATTCCCAACCATTGGCCATAGGCCAAACGAAGTCACCGGTCATTTATCACCGATTCACCAACATCCTGACATCTTTTCGGTCCTCTCCCCTTTCCCCAGCTCTCGACCTCATCAAAACTATCGCGGAGACAGAGACCGGTCCGCCCTCTTCTCGTCCAGCCAAGACCCTGACGGTAACGATTCTCGCCCCCCTCTCGGAGATTGAACCCCAGATCCAGGTCCAGATCCACGGTCTAATACCAACAAGTCTCGCACTCACGAGACATCCCCCCTTCTCTTAGTTGCCACTTGCTAAGGACGGGACCTTGGGAACCTACCAGGAAGGCTACAAGGGACTTACATATAGTTCTCCATAAACTGCTCAAGCTCTTTCCCGAAGCGGACCCAATCAACACCGTACTTCTAGCGACATGGACACTGCCTCCCCGGGTTCGGTCTGGTCTCGAAGTGATTGACCATGTACTCCGCAACCATCTGTCCCGTTCCCTCCTCCTCCGTCTTTCCGCGGGGCCCAACGTGTATACACCGCGCTGAAGAAAGCCGGGATCGACAGCCAGTTGGGAGGAGGAGGAGGAAGAGGAGGAGGCACCACTTGGGGGATATGGCTGTGATGTGTGTGTATAGAGGTAGTATGAGCTACCTCCGGTAAGTGTGGCACCCAGGTCGGTCGTCTGTACCTCTGCCTGCATGTGCTTGGAGGGCAACGATGGGGAGGCGAGGATCCAGTGAGGTGAGGTACTTTCTAACGAGAAGCGAGAGTGAGCGAGTGAGGGTGGTACGGTAAGTGCACGGGAAATGCCGTTAGGAAGCCAGTCGAGCCACAGTCGACGCCTGGTCCACGGCGGACTCAAGCGAAGAAGGCCCATCCTGTGAGCCTGTTATCTGTTATCTGCCTGGATGGGCGATAGGGGCAAAGACTGGAGGCTGGTTGGCAAAAGGTGAAGGATGATAGACAGATCGTCCACCTTGAGGCATGTCTGATGTATGGACGAGAGAAGGTCTAGAAGGAGAGATGGACACTCGAGACCATCTATGGCCCATCAGCATGACGTGACGGAGATGACCAGACCTCCATTCTGATGAGACCGAAAATCTCTTCCAACACTCAACACCCACTTGAACGGGCAAAATACCCTTGAGTGAGGACCCCAGACAAAGCCTGAGCATCATTGGAAGGTTTGAAAGGGGCTCTAGGGCTTGCTTCAGACACGACTAGCTTGTCGGAGTGTCGGAATGCTCCTGTTGATCCATTCGGGTCGGAGTCCCTGACATGTGTGCCTGGTCCTGAGTGTCTCCTGGCACCTGGCTCTGACTGTGTACTTGAGCATGAATGTACCTGCAGTACTAGGCTCCGAAGAAGACTAATGGGAGGTCAGACAAAATCTGAGGTAGCAACGGATGTATCATTCGATATCGGAGGAAGGGCTTCGGTGTCCACACCCTCTTTCTCTTTGTGTCTTGGTCTTGGTGAGTATGAAGTATGAGATGGACGTAACCGCCAGGTCTAGCTCACCGTGACTCTGTTCGTGAATTTCTTGAGGACGATGCCGGTATGGAGGTCCTTCGGCATGCCATGTTGTATAGCATTATACAAAGGAGCATTGGCAATGGCGCGACGGCCTTGTCCAACGGCCTTGTTCTCTTGTCCCAGCGGCCGACCAGCCCTCAAGGTCCTTTGAAACACCATGGTATCAAGGAGTTTCCTATTTCGTGACTGCGATTTCCGGTGTCACAAGCATGGAACTGGTCAATAGCCCGGGGCTCGCGTATCCGTTTCTAGTTGCAGTTCCATGTTAGCCAAATGTCCGATGTCGTCAAGTTTGTTTCAGTAGACTGGAGGTATATACCTAAACCATTATGTTGCAGATACCATGAGTGACGACGCCGAGATTTCCCTTCCTTGTCACCATTCCAGCACCATGCTGGACGTCATGAACGGCTAGAACCACTCCAATCAAGAATGCCGAGGCCTCAAGCCTCACAGGTTGCGCACGGTTGAAGCTCGTAGGCAAGGAGTCTGGGGGAAGAAAAGGACCGACTCGAAGCTGCGAGGTCCTGCGAGTAGTAGTGCAAGCGCGCGGAGTAGATGATTGAAAGGGAAGAGCGACCTTTTTTTTCTTAATGCTCGTACACAATGCATGTGAATGTGAATGTGGCTTTCTCCGCGACCAGACCCGACCCCGTACTTTTTTAGCGAGCCGTTGATGATATCCCCCAGGTTCCTGGGGTTGGCTTCGATCAAAGGTGGAATCCATCTCCGCACCTCCAAGAACGATCCCGCGATGAAGTCTGCAAGGCAAGGATAAATAGGTTACAGTCGGACCTGCATTGCAGAAAAGAGAAGAAAATGCGGAGATAGCGCGGTCGGAGGTTTTGTTTGATGTGCTTAGGATCTTGGAATCTTGGATGGAAGAACCGTTGGACGAGCTTCTGGAAGGCTAACACTTCCAGATTTGGATATTCCCCTCGTCTACTGTGTAGTCTTCGGTCCGACAACACCAATAGTATCCATGTGTCAATACCTGGCCAAGCAACCAAGCACAGAAAAACGACAATGATGAAGGAAGAAAGCGACAAAGTGACGAGAACGTGACAAGGCACAAGACCAGACTCTAGACCTTTTTCTGCTTCCCCAGGTTGCGCTGTGCGACGTGCGTCAATGAAGCGCGGAGTAAAAGTCTAGGATGGCGCCGCAAGGTGCCTTTCGGCTTTATTATCTGACAAGCAATATAGCATGCAGCAGTTGGGCGCGCGGAGTACCGCAGGAGGGAGTGGTCATTGAACGGCTTGTGAATGGTCATGGGTGTAAAAACGGGACAGGGGAGAAGCGGCAAGGCAGAGGAAGGTCACAGATGTGTGTGCCTCTTCACTCAAGCGAGCTGACAACTTTCTCGCTTCCCCGCAACCAGATCATGAAGTCTGGGGAAATCCCTGAACGGGAAGTCTTGAGATAACCGGGGAAGAAAATTGTCCGGAGACTCCCGTGATAGCGGAAAGAGACGGCAGACATTGATAATGCAGTTACGGAACCGATGCCATGATGGTGAGAAGAAAACGGTCCGCAGTGAGATCGGTCGAGAACATGGAAAACTTGTCCCAGTTCCGATCGAGGAAAATGTGCGACGGAGACAGCCGGATGGGCCGTCATCCGGTGTCACGGTCCGGAAACCGGGCGTCAAACTGGAGATGCTGGTGGATGATGAGTTCCGCCCTACTGATGGAGGAGGGAGTCCACAGACAATCCACCGGTGCAGTGGTGAGAGTTTCATCCACTGTGTGTCGTCGGTACTGAACAAGAACAGGGACACCAGCTGGACAAGGCTGAGAATTGGTAGGGTGGCGTTGCGAGGACCCGCAAGGCTGATCAGCCCTGTCGATATCACACTAAGCTGCCCCTTTCCGAGTGTCGGTGTCGAAACATGTCTGCTGCTTGTCAGTTCTCTCGCACTGAAATCTGGAGATTCAGAACATGGGAATTCCGCGGAGTCTCAGAATTGAACGCAAGAGCAATGGTCTGATGCTTCATTTTCCAAGGTAACGCGGTGGCTGGGAAGGGAATACGTACTGCAATGCTGTAAGTATATCTCAGCCTCATCGGACCGACTGTGGATTCGAGAGGGTCTCTGAGACAGCGGGCGTCCAATTGGTCCCTGGACTACTGAGTTCTCCGCATTCCCAAGCAACCACACCCATGCTCACCCATTTCGAGAACTTGAACACCAACACCACCTCAACCTTGATGACCCTTGGCTCTGTGGGGTGACCGGTCCTTGGCGCCTAGCCCCGTGTCTGTCACGCCTGATTCTCGTGACAAATGTTTAATGTCCTCTTTTCCATGAGACGGCCTTTCCGTGTTCCGAAGGTCGGCAGGCCCCTCCGTTCGCTGGGTACGGTCCAGTCTTGGGGAGTTCACCAGTATCTGCGCTAGTGTAGTGTCAGTGTTAGTCTCACAAAAGGGTGCTGACAGAAAGCTTGTCAAGCTTGACCATCGTCGCACCATTGTGCATCGCCAGGAGATCTCCAAAAACCGGAGAAGGAAGCGGTGGTGCGTTGGCTGCCTGGGGATTGGGGGTGGTGATTACTGACCACTGCGTGTACTCAGTGTATGTAGTACTTTACAGATGGATTCCATGGATTGCCCTATCCGCGAGACGGGCCAGGGCAAATGAAACGCTGTCCCTCTTTTCATGGCGTGTGTCCAACGTGAAGGTGTTGCCCTGGAACATGATGGGCTCCCGTCACGGAAAGGCTCGCTCGCTCAACTCGACCTGTAACAGCAAGGGGGCATCCTACCCGTAACCCATTGCGCACACTTTGCACGCCAAGGTTGGGTTTGAGATGTCTCGCAATTTGGCATCTCTGGTGGTGAAATGAAACTAGACAGAACTAGGCTGGAAAAGTGCGGAAAGCGTCATTTTGGCGTCGCATCTCACAGCGGCCATACCTGAGCGAGTAAAGCCAGGGGGTTCTGTGGGAGAGATGATCTGGGTGATGTGCCAGCTGAGAAAAGCTAGGCTTGCTTGGCTGAGATGAGAGAGAGAGAGCGAAAGCCGGATGAGTGGAATGAAAATGGAAGGGACGGCATCGTCAACGGCGCACCATCTGACAAGTGACATGACTGGACAGCGAGGGCGGTGACAAGGAGCGTGCCTTGCGCGGTTGCGATTGAATTGCTGACTTGGGAAATGAAATCCGGGGTAATCATGGAGAAAAGGAAGTGCAAGGAACTCTTTTGCGTGGATGGAAAGTGGTCTGTCAGTTGCAAAGAAGTGAACTGGAGAGAGAGGAAAGACGGAAGCAGCCGAGAATAAAGTGGAGACTGCGAACTGCGAGAATTCGCAGTTAGTCTGTTTTCTGATTGGCCCATCAGCCAGTTCTTTCCCAAAATGCACGCTTTCACAACCCCAGTCCCAGGCAATTGCAGTCCTGAACTGGTCTGTGCTCTTGCATCGATTCCACATGTTGATTCCACTTAGCTGGCATCACCAGCAAGATCAGGCAAGAGCTAGACAGCCCTCTTTTCCTTCCCACTTGCACATCAACTTACGATGGCGTTAATCCGTCAAGGGAGACGATCGAACATTCGGCACGACAGTATCCGACTATTATGCCCAGAGTCGGAAAAGAGGCATTCGGTAAAGGGCATCCGTTCTGTTGGCTGCGAGATGTGAGAGCCGTCTGTCTGGAGCCGTGCGTTGATGGAGTTCAGGGAATCAGCAAATTTCCTGGACAATAGTGGGCTCGGACTCGTCTATTGGCGCCGTTGTTGCGATCGGGATATACGATATCAGATCGACAAAAATGTTGTGGCTTTTTTGTTCAAATAACTATCAGTGATAAGCAAGTTGTTATGAGCTGAAACCAGCAGTCTGTAGTATGCTGAATGGCAAGACATTGGCTTTGATTAGGGGTTTTGTGTGTGAGCAGATCCAATCCATCACCATCCCTTTTTATTTTTTTACCCAAACACACAAGGATGGACAGCCACGCTAGACGACGGGTTCCTGAATCACGTTTACCACGGCAGTTTTTTGTGTATGTGTTCTCATCTCCAGATCGTCGTCCATCGTCTGGCGCGCACAGCAAGATAGGCGGCAATGCACCGTGGCACAATGCATCGCCTATGAAGCTTCCTGCTACAGCACCAGGTCTCACAAAGAAGCCAACTGTCGCGGTCGTGGCATGAACAAACATGAGGCTCTTGAGTTTGGACTTGGGATACCAACTAGAGTGTCCCTCGTAGAGACGGAGAAAATGTCAACGCGTTTTCCAAGTCCTCAACTTGCCGTGGGCAAGAGAGAGCATGATGCCGTTCATCCAGTCCGAACCCCGAGGAAACCCGACTCCAAGGCCTACGATCGTTGAGGGAATACGGCACCTCCGTTTTGCATGAACAACCAGTGCTGGCAGTTTGATGATGGGCATCAATCACCATGAATGATCCCCCTTTCGGGCATCCGAAGAAGTGAGGTAAACTCCAACACAGCCATTCGCTGCACAGACATGAAGTGGAAATGCCTGGCTGCGCAATGCAAAAGAAACGTCCAGTGCAAAGAAGAGAAGTTGTGCAAAGTGCAAAATTAGCCCACCAAACAGGGGGGCCTTTAACCCATCATTCATCTCCTGACGCTGAGACCCACATGAGCGGTGCTCCACAATGTTCCTGCCAATCCTAGATGCCTCAGCCTGCCTGCCTCTGCCTGCCTCTAGCGGGTGAGGTAGGTACAAGACAAAGCACTGTACAAACTCCGACTGCACACCACTGCAGGCCACAGAGGTACCTGCTGCAAACCAAGAACCTCTTGTGCCTGACGGAGCCCACCCAGCCGTCCAGATGCCTGGTCCCGGCTTTCCCAGTCTCATCATATCCACTCTTCGCTTCTCTTTTCTCGCCTTCATGTCCACTCACGCACTCCCCTTTGCGCTGATCTCCCTTTTGCCCTCTCCACCAGTCCACCTGTCCAGTCCACCTGCCGCGCCTCAGCTTTCTTCAGTCCAGAGGGGAAAAAAAAAGAGTTTTATCTCTGTTCACCGCACTCGAGACCCGTGCATTGCGACACAAACCAAGACGCGCGCGAGTCATTGCATCCAACCCTTCGAGAAGCATTCTCTCTTTCCGGAGCTCTTTCCGCGACATCATTATCGTCTGTTGTTTTGTTCGGGTTTCCCTGGAAGCCAAGGAAGGAAGCAGCAGCAGCAGAACACAGAAAAAGAGCAGGAAGGAAAACAGACGAACGAAACGAGGGAAAGAACGAACCACTGTCATCAAATCACCTCGGCCGAAGTCCCGTGCTTACCGCCCGGCCCAAAGCACACGCCAGCACTGAACACGCACCAAAAGCCCACAGCACTCTGAGGAACCAAAAAGCACCCAGACACCCAGAAACACACGCCAACTTCAAAACCGACCCAACCATCCCAACTTACCTTACCATCCTCCCGGCACCCTCCACACAAACCCTCGTGCGACGGGCCGATTCAACCCCAGACTGCATGCGATTGACTCTGGAGAGTCTCCACGATCCCGCCTAGCTGCCCCAGATCATCTACAACCTTATTGCTTCTTTTCTCAGATAGGGCCGCGTATGTCGGCGCTGGCTTGACCATTTCGCACGGCGCATCCAGTCTAGGCTGTCTAGCCAGAGCGACCTTCTCCACGGCCCACGCTGCAACTCATACGCGCAGACGGATCAAAACGAACCGCGATATACATCATACCTACATACACTTTCGTCCCAACGCATTTCGTCCCATCTTTGCACATTAGAAGGGTCCACCGGTGCCACCAGGGCCGCTGCCACGGACACCGCACGACCGCTACCCAAGCAAAAGTCCGTCCGCGTACCTTGCACCGACTAGTAACACGACGACGAGAAGGGCTTATAATAGATCGCCATGTCCACCGCCGTCAAACGCGCCTGCGATGCCTGTCATCGTCGCAAGGTCAAGTGTGATGGCATCAACCCGTGTCGCAATTGCCACGCCTCCCAGTTGACCTGCACCTACAATGCCATCCCCCAGAAGAAGGGGCCCAAGGGCTCGCGCGCAAAGGTCATCAGCGAACTGCGCGAAACACAGCGACAAACGAGTCTCTCCGCCAAGGTCCAGAATCGCCTCAATGGCATCAACAGTCCGCCTTCGAGCCCGAACCTGGCCCCGACCCCCGGCCTCCTCACGAGCGATATGGTCAAGGAATGCATAGAGTTCTTCTTCACCAACATGTACACATCGATGCCCATCCTAAACCGCCAGCGACTCGAGCAGCAAGCCCTATACGTCGATCAGAGCCTCGATACATACTGCGTGCTTACGGCCCTATGCGCCTTCATGTTCCTGCAGCCCGGCATGCCCATGCCCGGTGGTGATCCCTACAGCTTCGAGAACATGCCTGGAGCCAACATTGTTTCGAGTACGCTACTGCTGGAGGAGACGCTTCGCGTTCGCAAGGCTTTCGAATACTCCGACAACCCGAGCCTCAACACTTTGGTCACCAGCTATTTCCTCTTTGCGTGTTTCCACGGCCTCGAGATGCACGAAAAGGCCTGGTTCCATCTGCGCGAGGTCACAACAATGGCGCACATTGCTGGGATGAACAAGGAGGACACGTACTCGCAGACGCAGTACGACATTATCGAGTCGTCTCGTCGCAGACGGTTGTACTGGCTTCTTTTTGCCACGGAGAGGTATGTCTTAACCCCGCGCTATTCGTCCTACGTTGCGTCAAGCTAATCGTCATTGTCCTGTGAAGAGCCTATGCCCTCCAACGACGTCGGCCCTTGACCCTTGAGGCGACCATCAACCCTCCCACAATCAACGATGACAACACCGAACTGCTGCCCCATCAGCTCAACGGTTTCTTCCAAAAGGTCAACCTTTTCCGGGCATTTGACAACACCCTTCTCCCTCTCTGGAACAAGACGAGAGACGAGTGCGCGAGCTACTTCGGCGGGCTACAAAAGAGCTTCGATGACATTCTCCCGGGATATCTCCGCGACGAGGACAACCAGCTCAATGAGATGCAGATGAACCAGCAGTGGCTCAAGAACACGTCGTGGCAGTTGACGGTGGCGAGCGGAAACAGCACGGAGGCCGGCCTTCCTTACCCATATCCGGTCGATATTGCGAACGACTTGCTTCCCATGGTTGCCAATTTCCCCGGTAACCTCGGTCTTCCTGGCTTGACCTTGATCGAGAAGCTTCTCGGCATCACCTGCACTCTTACCGACGTGCTTTCCAACCAGCCATCGAGGCGGATCCCCTTCAAGGTGGGCCCGCGTGAGCAGCTTCATCAGGTCTTGAACGTTCTTTCGGTGCTTCGCTCTGGTGATCACCGATTCCTGCCGCTCCTCCTCGGCAAAGTCCATGACTTCATCCCTACGCTGGCCAACCCGATGCTCCAGTTTGCGCCCGAGCAGCCCAACCTTGGCCTGCCTCCTTGCAACATTGATATCTTTGATGGATTTGGCAACGCTGGCATGGGTCAGCCTGCATGCTTCGACTACGACGACAACAAGTTCAGCCTTTCTCGCATGGATGAGTTGAGCAATGACTCTGGAAGCCCCAACGGAGGACACTCCAACAACGATATGAGCTCGCCATATGGCAACTCCCCTTCCATTATGTCTCCAACCGGTCAGATGGACATGCACCATGGCCTCCCTACCGATTTCACCACAATGCCCGAGATGGTGATGAGCCCAACAAGCCACGCGCCACCAACATCACTAGGGGCGCCCAATGGCATGACCGGTCAGCAGTCGCATCATGGTCACCACCCATCAATACCTGCCTTCGCCAATATCAACCAGATGCAAGGGATAAACACGGGGAACATCACTTCCGCCCCAAACCTATCAATGCCGCAACAAATACGCATGGGCCAGGGGATCAATCCTGGGATAAATAATGGCATGGACAACGGTATAGGCAACGGGATGAACGGTGGGATAAACACCAACGGCATGAGCAACACCATGAACAATCCCATGGATCCCCAAGCCATGAACATGGGCAGGCCACCACCTCCCCAACGAGCAACATCTCTCGCTATGGGACCAGGAGGGCCACAGCAAATACGAACCGTGGGAGACTTCCAAGCACTGCAACGAGCGAACACGGATATGCCAATGGGTGGGACGATGAATTCTCTGGGGATAAACACCCACTCGATGGGCGGGAACCCAATGGATTACAACTCGTTACAACAGCAGCAGCTTGGGCAGGTCCAGCATAGGTAGTAACGCTAGAACTGGGGAGGCCGGGGAGGCTTGGATTTTCTATTTACTCTACTCTGCTGTCTAATTTCTGCAAATCAAGCAACGCTTGGCTGGTTTCCGGTCTTTTCTCTCCTTGGTTCTTGTTTTTACTTGACTACCCACATATACGCACGCACGGCGCTCGGGAACATGGCTACGCATTGCTAGTCATTCAAGCCTACGGCTGCTTATTTTCTATGTCATCGACTACTGAAGGCGTTCATCAAAAAAGGGCGTTCGGATTTGGCTTCTTGCACAAGGCATTTCTAAGCAACGGTGGATTGTATGTTGAATGGGTTCTCCTTGGAGGTAATGGTGTGGGCTTTTTGACATTTCAACATTTGGTTTTCCGAGGTGTAAAAAGGCGAAATAAGTGGGAAGCGAACTAAAACCCAAATACGTAGACATTGGATGCATGGATTGTTGATGGTTGGACGGGTATTTGGATGTATGAAGTAGTTGATGGTTGGAAAGGGAAAGGAAGTCCTTGCTTGCTTGGTGTATTTGTTATTTTACTTTTGGGTATTACACTGTTCTATAGGGATTGGTTGGATAAGATTTGAATAACCGTCCTACGTCTTTCTCCCGTTTTAAACGTCATTTGGTCATATATGGCAATTGATTCATCCACTAATCTGTGACTTACTGAGAACAGCTATGTAAAACTCAACGGGTCAAAGAAAACCAAAGTAAGCAGCCGTAAGCAAGCTACCGCCGTTAGACGCTGTGGTAACCTGGACCGTTTGTTAGGCAACAGTTCTCGTGAACCCTAGGCTCTCGGGTTCTATCGACGTTTACACTAGACTGAGCTTACAACTACCATTCACCACCGTAACCACTTTCAGAAGCACAACACCGAAGCACACGCACCCAGAGACCATAGTGCACACAGAGAGGACGCCGAGTAGAGGTACAACACCTGGTGATACACAGCCTTACGCAGTTACGTTACTGCTGTCCTTCTTGTACCCTGGGAGTCCTCCCAACCGCGACGTCCACCCGGGATTTACAATGGTTGGATCCTTCTTTTTGCTCGCTTTAGAGATATATGCCCAAGAACAGTAGCATCGTGTTTCCACCCTCCCCCCTCCGGGTTACCGAATAACTCTTAAGCCTAAGTATACACACAACAAGTATCCGGCTACCACCCTCAGAACTACAACACACAACGCATTACAAAAGGACATGTTCGCAACATAGAGATTATAAAGAGACCTAGAAAGCACCTAGAGGTAGGTACGCATATATACACAGCGTTTCGCTACCATAAGGTATATATCGTCCTCTCTATAGTACTTAATATGCGAGTTCATAGTCTTCCCACTGGAGGTTTAGGTACTCTTCGAATTTTTTACGGTCGGTTGATGCCCGTGGTCCGTGGATCCTCAGCCATATCATTGATGGCTGGGTGGGGGGGGGGGGGGGGGGGGGAAGAAAAGGAG